>CAWUFW010021079.1:0-131313 GCA_963921515.1 Calotriton arnoldi | reverse complement strand
ATTTATATTATTTACTATTCCCACTCCAATTAATATAAAGTCAGGGAAGGTGCGGGACACTAAACAATTATTATTTACTATTCCCACTCCAATCTAGATAAAGTCAGGGAAGGTGCTAGACACTAAAGATATATTATTTACTATTCCCACTCCAATCTAAGGGGCCTATTAGGATGGCGGGCGGATCGCCCCCCCGAGCCGGCGGTAGCCACCGCCGGCCCGGCGGGGGCGATCCGCCCGGCATCCATGCCTGAGTGACCCCCAGCCATATTAGGATGAATGGGGTCCGCGGCGGACGGGAAGACCATCCGCCGCTTTTCCGCCGGTCGACTCGTCGACAGGGCGGAAAACGTGCACAATATGGTGGCGGTGTCTGCAAGACACCGCCATCCATATTGTGATGCAGGCAGAGATGTGCCTTTCCATGGCGGCGTTGCCGCCATGGAAAGGTATACGGTCTTTGGTAATGGGGGCCCGTTGCGGGCCCCCGGGGGCGGGGGGGTGGGGGTGCACTTGGGGGGTACCTATGATACCCCCCTACATTGGCATGCACAGGGTGGCAGGCACTGCGCGGTGCCTGTCACGTTGTGCATGCCAATGCACAACATGCTTTTTTTACATTGCGGTGGGTGCTGCTCACAGCACCGCCCGCCGCAATGTAAATGATGCGGGATGCCACCGCCACCGTGGTGGTGGCATCCTAATTGACATGGCAGGACCGCCACACGTCTTGCGGGTGGTCCTGTTTGCCGCGCCCGCCATCGTAATGATGCCCTATATAAAGTCAGGGAAGGTGCTGGACATTAAATAAATATAATTTTGTGTTCCCACTCCAATTGTAAAATAATCAGGGAAAAGTACTGTAAAGTAGAAATTTATTAATTACTATTCACAATCCAATTAATAATAAATAATCGAATATCCTATACACTATCCATATATTAATTACTATTCCCACTTCTATTTATATATTATCAAAAAACAACAATTACCAATAACAAATAAAAATTATACTATTCACACTTCAAAAATACATTTGGGGCTCATTACGATGGCGGGCGGAAGCACAACCGCCGTGCTGGCGGATGCAAAAACCACCAGTTACCGCCGGCACGCAGCAGTCCACACGCCCGCCCAATTACGATGCGAAAAGTAGGCCAAACACCGCCGGCAAGCCAGCAACACCGTCCGCCATCAAAGTGCGCCCGTTCACGTAGCGGCGGAGCACAACTGACACACACCGTCCGACGAAACACGTCCCGCCCGGCGCATAAATTACGATTCCGCAAACAAACGGCTCCCACGGCCAAGAGATACCGTACGACAAACCGAAGCGGTAACACGGACGCCGAGCACGGACAACGAAGAAGCGGCTCCCCCGAGCATGAATCCAGCACTGCAGGCCCTCCCCATGCTCCTGCTGATGCACCACCAAGGACGCAACGTACCGCGGAGACGGAGGTAGGCACACACACAACAAGTGCACGCAAACAGCGCACACAGTGCAAGGGCGGAAAAAGCGGACAACCCCCACCAGCGCGTGTACACTACACATCCACCATTGCATCCACATATGACACACAGGCCAAATCGTAACATCGCGTAACACACGTGTACACACCACCTGGGACTAGGAACCAACAACCCCGTCACGGCCCCAAAGCGGCGATGACGCCGCCACACATGCGCACAACGCAGAGGCCAACCGCAGCGCCATGCATGCGTCGCACACAGACACAGGGACACAACCAAGCAGCACACACATCAGCCCCACCCCGAACGCACATGACACGTGACAGGCCTGCCACAGACATGTCCCCAACGCCCAATTCACGGACAACACCCAACGCCACACAACCGACGCACACATGTCAGTGAAGACACGCAACAGCAGGACACACCCCAGTGTAACAAACATGGCGTAGCACACAGCGGCGGCAACACCAACTAGGAGAAGCAGGGCCCCTTCGGGAAGAGGAACGCCAGTACCACACTGAAACACCCATACCACCCTGCACATATGAACAAGACATATAAAACGGAACACCAAAGAGCCCGGGGACCGACAACAGGTGGCCCAAGAATAACATTCACACACAAGGCCCAACGCAGAGCGGAAAGGCAGCCTGCCGCCCACACAAGGGAGAGCAGACAGCACTGAATGACCTTCCATTCCAACTCCGAAACCACAGCCCTACGACAGAAGCCGGTGAATACAGCCATTGTCCAAGAATAGACCAACACAGGCATGCCGAGGAGACCGACCACAGGGCAGATAGCGCATATCACAGAAGCACACAACGGACGGGGGAAGAAAGAAGAAAACACTCCCCCATGTCGGCCACATGCAAGTTAATTGGAAGGAGTCACACATCACTGACCTTGAACTGTCTGAGAAGCATGTGGGAAGAGGGCCCGTGTCCTCCAAACAAGCCAACAGAACACAAGTCCTGTCTCCCTACGACTACACAGAGCTCACAGCAACCTCGGAGCGTGCACATTGCAGACTGCACACACAGCCGGAGCACGCCACCACAACGCACCGCTGCGAAATGGCAACCGCAACACACCTACCCAACTACGCCGAACAGCTCAAGCTGTACAAAACCAACCTGTTCCATACATTGGGATGCGATCTCCTGTCCCTGCTGAACGTAAGTTACCGACTGACTTACCGCATCACATTGTTCAGCTGCGTCATGCCCGTCTTCTACTGTCGGAGGTGTCCCTACCAGCATCCCGTGGAGATATGCCTCTCCAACCCGGCATGTCTGAAGGCGGACCTGCTACCACTACTCCTCCCTCTGGACGCACACGACAGGGCCTGCTCTGCCTATGGGGGCATGGCGTATGTGGCCAACATCGCACCCGCACTGAAATGGGACCACTGTGCCTCCACACGACGGATCATCGAGAACAGCTACATCGAATGTCACCCAGCATGCCCCATCATGGTCCTCCAAGGGACAACTTACGAACAACACCTTGACAGCCACCATCCGCTACATTGGCTGGCAAACATGCTACACCACCAATGACATGGAAGCCCTGCTGGACAACATCGCATACCTGACAACCTGTAAATTCGTCGGACCACAACGCAGGTTCCCCGATTGACCTATGATGTCCAACCCCGCACCCATGCTTAGCTTCCGCACGGACTGGCCAGTCACCACCACAACAGCCATACCAAACGACCGGCAACTGTAACCACACCATCAACGACATCGCCATGACATCGGATATGACCGGGACATGCACACTGTTCCCCATCACATCCAGGAACACCGCATGCATCGTGGGAGGCAGTGGCATGGGCTCTGTGTATCGCACCCACATGGACGGAACTGCACGAACAACCAGGACACGACATGGATCCAGCGCACATGGACACACACACCGCTCAGTGGACATGAATAGGTCGCCTGGAGTCTGTGGGTGCTGCACCCCTCCCACCCCCGCCCGGGAATCCCATACCAGGACCTTTGCATGGACGACAAGTGCATACAACAACAACACGACCCCAGTGACTGTGACATGTCCAGTAACCACCACAGTGCAACAAGTGGCACGCCGCTGCATGCACGCAAGCACCTGCCCTGATGTCATCTCACATGCACGCGTGCATGAGGAACAACCGCAGCAAACCTGTCACATGGAACTGAGATGGACTGTGCCCATGATGCCAAGCGGTCTGGTAGGCTACATGTATACCGTCTGTGTCAAAGTCCGCAGCTCCGCAGCTATACGTAAATGTACATTAGCACAGCCTTGGCCAAGCAGATGTCACTCTGAAGCCCACATCCCACATGCAACAGCCAATCACATGTAACCCCACACCCTATCCCATTTGCAATCATGCTCAGTATATCCTCAACATGTATTCCGCTGCCAGTAGTGTCCACTATACTGCATCACAGAGGACAGAAGACTCAATATAATGTTTGAAACCAAAACTGTCTCCGCTGACTCATTTCCACAAGTACGAATGAGAGAGGATGAGAGTATGTGAAGTACACGGCAGTCGTGACATGACCATGTAGTCCACTGGTATTGGATGTCAACGCAAATGAGTAGCACTACTGTGGAAGACACACATGTGTCGTGTGAAGTCGTATGGACGCAGTGCTCAGGTGGGTGGGTGCGACGGGTAGATGCGCACATGCCAAGTTGGAGCACGCCGTGTTGGGAGGGGTCATGAACAGTACACCACCGCTTCCCTGGGCATTGTGAGAGGACACCTGTCGGGGGAGTGAACACGTGTGTGCACAGCAGCCGGGCACACGTACAAAGCGGTACCAGGCGCACCTCAGCCCACCCTCTGTGGACAAGCTGGATCCTGTTGTGCGCCCGCCATGCCCCTTGACAAGGCACACACAGCCCCAGTCGACCAGGTGTAACCCCAACATAGTCAATCCGCACAGGCGATACAGGGCACGGGATGGCAGTGGAGCATGGTGTGTGAGAGGTCTCCTCGCGCTCCTTCTGGTCATATCACGCAGGCAATAGAACCTCAACGTCTAGCATGGCACAAGTCAAATGGAAGTGTAGGGGGACGCACCACAGCACGAGCAGCACTGACGTCACGGGAGGTGGCTCGCACCATCCCATCCATTGCCCATCATACCAACCACGCCACATGCCATTGCGACTAAGTGCAAGCGCGTGCGCCACCACCCCGAGCCCTCCCCAGAGAGGCCAAAGAGTGAATGTGTGGGCCATCAGCCACAGATGGACGCGGCCTGGCCGCAAGGGCAGCCACAGCCACTGGGTGTCGCAGGTGGCGGATCCGGAAGGCGAAGACTGTGATGCATAGTCCATGCAGGCCGGGTCACCATTTGGGGCACCACGCAGGTGGACGGCGTCCCGCAACACATCATACCCTGAGACAGCCCACTCGTGCAACTGGACCCACACATACACTCCTTGCCCTCTCTGGTGCGAGCTTGGGGCTGCCTGTGCAAGCGCTAGCCTCGCAGGTGAGCATGCATATTGGGGGAGCGAGGGGAGGACATGAGGGCTGGGGCGAAGATGACTGTATCACTGTCAGTTAGTACAAGGGATGACCCAGATGTGGAAAGGAAGAGACGTGTCCCGTGTGTACTGCAACTAGTCGCCAATCCAACTACCCCCATGTCCGGAATGTAAGCCCGCACCTAGGCCCGCCCATCCGCCACATCGAACATAACACCAGCACGACAACCTTCCCATTCGAAACACTGACTGGGGGTGGCGACCAGTGTACAATCATGTGTAGCCTACCCACGCGTACATGTGGGCCCTCCATGATCCATGTCACCTGCGGCAAAGTCATGACATGCGCAATGAGGGAAGTGAGGAGAGCTGCCCGCCCCACGCGCAGAAGGTGCATCAGCTCCACAGACCCAGCAGCGAGTCCAGCAGGGGTCACATGTGCAGGGGCAGCTGTGCCTGGTGTGAAGGCACATGCATATAGACAGCACATCGACCAATGTGTAGTCTGCCCACATCTACAGTCCATCATCATGCGGACATAGGAATTGAACACAGGGCAACACATCTTAGTTGGTGCACCCACCGTGACCAACAATGCGCAATCATCGACGTACCCGCCCTGTGCATGGCCCCCACCCAACGGAGGCACATCCAGTGCCACCATCCCACACACACAAGCCTTCCACGGAACATGCTGTGTCCAATGGTCAGTACAGAGTCAGCGCCCATCTGGTGGATCCTGAACAGGAGACACATGCACACACATGCCAGCTCCCACTATGTACGTCTGCCACCTGGCACGTGCAATGTAACCTCTCACCTGTGACGTGTGACTGCAAGCACACAGCCGTCTTGGCATGGGGCTGTCAATGTGGACACCTGTCAATGTTTCGGGAGGTGTGATCCGTACAGTGCTGTACATAGGGTGCAGTGCTGACACCTACTACTGTCTCATATCCCCTCGTGCCACAGGTCCCACTTGTTTTGGCCGCTCAGCCTGTGCCCACATCGTCGTCGTCGTGTGCCATACTCATCCAGCCGCGGAAGCAGTT
This sequence comes from Calotriton arnoldi, assembly GCA_963921515.1. Lineage (NCBI taxonomy): Eukaryota > Metazoa > Chordata > Amphibia > Caudata > Salamandridae > Calotriton > Calotriton arnoldi. Next base: position 125,287 of record CAWUFW010021079.1, on the reverse strand, counting down.
CCATGCTCAGCAGACATTCATGTTGCCGTGGCGTTGCCGCTTGACGGATATGCAGTCAGTCCCCATCAGCACGCCCCGCAAGTCATTGGGGCCTAGATCCCCATGTGCATGCACATGGCAGTGGTTTGTATCACTAGCCATTGCCATTGTTGGGAGACCTGTGTAAGTGTATTGTGGCCGTGCCGTCCCAGCTTGACAGCTGGGCTGTGGCTCATGTGCTTGCTCAGTCATGTCAGTGATGTGTATGCGAAATTGCTATGTGTCGTGTTGCTTTGACATGTGTCCTCTGCCATTGTCCCTAGGCGGAGACCGAACATTGACCGCCCATACCAATTGCTGGCGGACATGGACGATACAGAGGTTATTAGGAAGTTTCGGCTGGACAGGCCAACCCTGCATCGACTGTGTGCCATGTTAGAACCCCATCTCCGTCCCCGCAGGGTGTATCCGACTGCTGTCACCCCCACGGCTAAGGTGATGGCCGCCATGCATTTCTTCGCCACTGGGTCATTCCAGCACACAGTGGGCATTGGAGGAGGGATGTCCCAGCCCATGTTCAGCAAGGTGCTGAGGGATGTACTGGCAGCCATGATGCTGTACCGAAACAGGTACATCCGCTTCCCCAGGGCTCGTGAATTGGCGGCAGTGAAGGGTGCATTCTATGCCCTTGGCAGAATCCCACACGTCGTTGGAGCCATTGACTGCACACATGTCGGCCTTGTTCCACCACAGGCCACTGAGCACCTGTACCGCAACAGGAAGCACACGCACTCCCTGAATGTGCAAGTGGTGTGCCTTGCGGACATGGTGATCACCCACGTGTGTGCAAAGTTCTCAGGCTCGGCCAATGACGCACACATAATGCGCAACAGCATCTTGCCACGACTGATGTCCAATATGCAACAGGATCGTGCCTGTATTGTCGGTGAGTATGTGGAGTGGTGTAGCGTGCTGGTTGTGCGATGCTGTCCCCTGTCCAGTTGGAATTGCAACGGTTCTCTGTGTCCCTCACACCCAGGTGACTCTGCGTACCCGAATGGGGCATGGCTGCTCAGTCCATTGAGGAATCCTCGCACCCCAGCAGACGATCGCTACAATGAGGCACATGGGAGGACCAGACGTGTGGTCGAGCGTACCTTTGGCCTCCTCAAGTCCAGGTTCAGGTGCCTGGACCGCACCGGGGTGCGCTGGCGTACTCCCCACAGAAGGTGTGCCGGATAGTGGTGGCGTGCTGCATGCTGCACAATCTGGCCATTCGGAAGCAGATCCCCCTCATCGTGGATGACGGAGATCAACCAGGACCCCAGCCCGCAGACCAGGACAGCTCGAGTGAGGAGGACAGCGGAGAGGAGGAAGCTGGTAATGTGCGCCAGCAGCTCATCGCCCGCTACTTCACTTGACGGTGAGTGTCCATGTACGACGGCTGATGTGGCTGTATCTGTGCAGGTGTGTGTGTGCTGTGTCAGGGTGGCCGCTTGTTCACTGCGTGCTGTGTGTCAACGCTCCATGGCCAGGGTAGTATGCCACTGTTGGTGGCTGTGGCATTGTGCCCTATTGCTCTGTGCGATGTGTGTACATTGCTTGTAGTTGTTGACATGTACTGTGTGATGGGTGTGTGACACACTCATTGAATGTGCTCCTGTTCTGTCTCCCACCCCTAGGTCCCTACAGGTCCCTCCGGATTCAATTGCCATGCCACGCATCAGGTGCCTTTCCGCCCAAGGTGGCCGTTGTATTCCGTACAAATAAAACACAGGGCACAAACAGCAGTTAGTGAAAAAGGTGCATTTATTACAAACTGTGACATGTGATTGTGTGTAAGGTGATGACAAAAGTGGTGCGTGCAGTGACAATGAGCTGTCGGTCATGGCTGCGTGATGATCAGGGTGTACCCACTGGTTCTATGTCCATAGTCCAACACACACATGCCATCCAGATGGCTGTGTGGAGTGGGATCGTAGTCCAAGTCAATGCAGTGGCTGGTCAAGGAAGGCTGGCGGAAGGCTGGCTGGCTGCCTCACTTGCGTTTGGAGCGTGCGAAGTCCTCCCGGGAGATCTGTTTCCCGCTCGGACGGCCCCTTCCACGTTTGCGAGGGGGTGCCTGCTTGCGACATGCTGGTGGTAGAGGTGTGCTCACTGGCTGTGGACGCAGGGGAACTGGACACTGCTGCTCCACCCTGCGCCCCGGCAGGTGGTGGCGGAGGGGGAGCTGCTGTCCCTGGCTGTGACCTCACCGCCACCACCAGCTGGCCCATGAGGTCCACGATTTGGCCCATACGGGCGTCCATGGACCTCAGCACCCCCAGCACCTCACGCGTGTCTGAAGCAGACCGGACCCATTGTCCTTGGGCCTCTTCATAGGCCCCAAGGACTCTGGCCATTTGAGGCAGGGCATGGCTCCCAGGGGAGGCTGGCGTTTCCCTGACCCTGCTCCTCCTACCAGTCCTGCTGCCACCGGCCTGCCCACTAGCCACATTGCTCACCACGGTCCTCGCTGTGGCTCCCAGGGTGGATCCAGTCGGCCGGGCCACCACCTGCGCTGGGGCTGGTGCCAGCGAAGACGTGGTGGTGGTGGCGGCGGTGGTGGTCGGTGCGGCGATGGTGGCGGTTGCGGCAGTGGTAGTGGCCACAATGACCGTGGGTGTGGCCGCAACGACAGTGGCAGCAGGGGGCTGGGAATGTTCAGCAGCCCTGGATGATGGGTTGGTGGGTAGGAGGGGTCCTGGGAGCGGCTGGGCCCTGCCACACCAGATGGGCCTGCTTGGTTGTCCGTGTCCGAAGAGGAGGACAGATCCTCCAGATCCGTGTGTCCTCGTTGGGGGCTTGTAGGCTGGCTGTGCTGGCTGCTGTCTCCATCCCCAGCATCCAGCAGTTCGTCACCTGTGGAGAGAATGAGATTTGTTATTGTGTTGCACCTAGCGAAGTATGTATTTGTCGTCTGACATTGACAGTTCGTGCAATCTCGTACATGGGTTTCCCGGAGGCGTGTGTGTGGCTGTAGCATCTGTAGTTGTGTGTGCTTGGCAATGGGACTGTGTGCTGTGCACATGTGGCATGGGACGGATTGGCCATGCCGATGGGTGTGTTGCTGTGCCCCTACTTATTGTGACTCTGGTGTATGCGGGCTCCTGGCCCATCCTGGGTCTGGTTTGTACTTTGCTTTTGGGGTTCAAATGGAACGCTTAGGAACGCATATGGCAACATGGGGGCCATGCCCCAGATTCGCATTTGGGAGGGAATATGCTTTTGGGGTTCAAATGGAATGCTTAGGAACGCATATGGCAACATGGGGGCCATGCCCCAGATTCGCATTTGGGAGGGAATATGCTTTTGGGGTTCAACTGGAACGCTTAGGAACGCATATGGCAACATGGGGGCCATGCCCCAGATTCGCATTTGGGAGGGAATATGCTTTTGGGGTTCAAATGGAACGCTTAGGAATGCATATGGCAACATGGGGGCCATGCCCCAGATTCACATTTGGGAGGGAATATGCTTTTGGGGTACATGCTGTGAGCCATGGGTGCAGAACGTGACATGTGTTGTGGCAGCATGACAGTGCATGGTTTGAGGTGTGTGCATGCTTGACATGGCCTGCATATTTGCTGTCTGTTGTGATTACTGGACATGGCATTGGACGCATCGTTATGAGTGAGTGATGGTTGTGTGCCAGCCAACGTATTGCAGTTGTCCCATCTCCTTGGTGTGCGTGCTGCTCTGTGCCATGTGCATCACTGCAGTGCTCGGGGGGTGTGGCCCATGTTGTGTGTTGTTGCTCACAGTGTGTCGTGCACTTCATTGACTTCTGGCACATGGTTGGTCATGGGCATGTATCTTAGCGTGACTGCTGTATGTGTGGCAGCTGTGCGGATGACATGCCTTTCATGAGACTGGGGCTGACGGATGGGATGGATGGTATGTTGTTTGTGCATGGTGTGTCTGTGTGTTTGATGGGTTCAGTGGTGTTCGTGTGCATTTATGTTGTTCCGCTCTGTTGCGTCTAGTGTTGTTTGTCTTACATAGGCGTAGTTGTGGGGTGTGTGGTTGACAGGCAGTAGGGGCTACATGGACAGGACTTCAATGGTGTTTCGGTTGTGTGTGATGAGTTGCACAGTGGCTGCCGTGTGGGACTATATTCAGTGTGGCTTGTGCATGCAGACGTGGCTCCTTGGGTGTTGCTATGTCTGTGATGGGTCATGTGGGGTGTGAGTCTGTTGTTCATGTCCGTGTGCACATTGTTCACTTGTTCGTGACGGTGGGCGGTGCTGCGTGTTCGTCTGCTACGTGACATGTCCCATGTGTTGGTCGTGTTATGGTCCTCATGCCTCCAGTAATCCAGCCCTGTCCAGTTTCCCACCTGCAAGTTGTTCGTGCGTGCACTGTACTGGATGCCACATGGCTCTAAGCGGGGGTGCTCCATGTTGCAGGTCTGTAGGGGGTGGGGGGTGTTGTGGGTCGTGGGGGTGGCTGGACACCCACTGACACCGATTGCTGTGGACAGTGATGTCTGCCTTTCGGCTGTCGTTGTGCACTGCGGTGGCTAACACGTGGCTGTGGGGGATGCTCCTCCTTGCTGTGCTGTGGGACTGGGGCCTGGTGTGTGTTGTGCTTGGGCTGTCCACCCTCCCACCCACTGCACTTTGTGTTCCTGCCACTTACCTGTTACTTGTCGGTTAGTGCAGCTGTGGCGGACACATGGGTGTGGTGGGTGCTCGTTGTGGCGCTTCTGGCATATTTGTGGACCTGTTGGTGGTTACGTGGCTGGCTTAGTGTACACATGTCCCCACGCATCTTACAGTTGTTCGGTTTGGGCTGTGTGTGGTAGTGTCTGTTGCATGTGTGTGTGATGTGTTGTGTATTGTGTGCTGGACATGGGGGTGTTTGTCCCTGGGAGCTGTGGCATGGTGGTAGTGCATGTGAGTACATAGCGGTGTGCTGGTATACATTAGTTTGTACTTACCAGCCTCCACTCCCTCTGCTAATCCGGCGAGGATCTCCGGATGGATTACGACTCGCACCTTCTCCTCCCACGCTTTGAAGGTCTTAAAGAGCGCGGGATTCCCTCCGCCAGTGACGGCAGCCAGCTCTCTGTTTTTGCCCTCCTTCTTCTTGACCAGGCTCTTTACGTCATTCCAACGTTTGTTAATCTCGACTCTGTTCCTGGGCAGGGTCCCGACTGCATTGACCTGGTCTACGATCCGGTTCCACATTCTGTTTCTGGTGGCTAGTGGTGTGTGCTGGACCATGTTCCCATAGATTTGTGGGTACACCTTGATGATCTCGTCGACCATGACCGTCAGCTCCATGGGCGTGAACTTGGGCATTCTTTGTGGTGCCATGGTGTTTGTGGTGCTGGTGCGGTGTGTGTTGTGTAATGTGCAGGGGGTTTGTGGTGCCGGTGTTTGGTGGTGGTGGTGGTGGTGGTGTTTGGTGGTGGTGGTGGTGGTGGTTGTGATGTGTGCGTTTCTGTGGTGTGCTGCTGTCCTTGCTGTGTCACTGTGTCCTCTCCTCTCCTCTCTGGTTTGCAATGTAGCAAGGGGTTGTGGTCTGTGGGAGTGCTGCTTTTGTACTCACCTATGTGGGTGTGTCCTCATGGTCTTTTGTTTTCAGGTGTGTTGTGTCTGGGGTTCTGGCCTTTGTATTTTTTGTTTGTCCGGGGGCGTTTTCGGGATGTGTACTGTGCTTGTGTATTTGTGCGTGCCTTGCTGTGTGGACTTGTTGGCCATGTTGTGTGCTATTGGTTTTGTGTGCGGATGGTTTCTGTGCAGGTACGTTGGCGCCATGGCTTCTGCCGTGTCGATTCTCATCGGCGTTGTTTGCGCTGGCGGGCGGTATATTTGTGGTTTTTCCGCGCTCATGTCGGTGCAATCGTAATTTCACGTGCGGTGTGTCGGCCGTGAGGGCGGGCGGTTTTTGTGTTGTCGTGCGTGTTTCCGTCCGTGGCGGGCGGTTTGACTCCGACTCGGACGTTGGCGGGCGGTATTTTGTGTGCTTTTCCGCCGATGGCGTATTCGGTTTGTGTAATCGTAATGGCGTGGTCGGTGTTCAGGCGGTGTGTGCGGGCGGATTTTTGCCGCTTCCATGCCTGGCGGAATTATTTACGCCGGGTATCGTAATGGGCCCCCTAGTCACTTCTAAATTAGATCCTATCTCACCTTGTATAAGGATCAATACGAAATGCAGATTTGAACAACATCTAGCCTCACTGTCCTCCTTTCGTCGTGGAATCTAAAACAAGGTGTTATTGTACAGTTTAGAATGCAACTCCCAAGAGGTCTATTCTTGCCAGAATGACACAAATATTAACATACCTCCAGCACCAATAGGGGATAACCTCCAATGTTGGTATAATGCTGCCTACTTAGGCCTGAATGATATATCACAGGGTTCCTATATGCCCTTCATTTGATAGGGTCTGCAGGAAATAATAAAACCAGAACTCAGTTAGTTAGGGAGTACCCGTCACTTAATAGAGCCTAAGCAAAGAATATCTTACATATGTTCAGGACAGGACTCCAATATTAGGGGGATAGTCCTATCTAGCCATACTAATCTAGACATGCTCCTATACACCCCCACAAAATAAACTTCCAGTTATTCTTAAATGGCCACTCTATAGTGCAATAAGATGCATTTTTTACTCAAAGAAGGATTTACTAGGGACACCCTACCCACTTATTAAGCAGAGAGATATAATATCAGAACTTTAACCACAATTATAACAATAGCCCATTTTGTTAAGTTAAAAGTTCTTTTAGAACAAGTATTATCTCCACTCTGGGCACCAATAATCTATTGTTCTATAAGTGCCTCAACCAATACCATAAACCCTTAAGTATGGCAGCATCACTCTGCATCCGTCCACTGCTGTTTCTCAATAAACACAGAGCCTGCATGTAAGCTGGCTTTTTAAACAGCCTACCTTGTTGAAACTAGGTCAAGAGGCGAGCCAACCAATAATTCGACCACACACCCAAGGAGAAAATATATCTAACGCGAGGAAGACCGCAAAAGTAGTTCGGCCATCTTGAAATGGTCAAAAGAACTAGCTGCTCGGTTCAGGGAACTTTGTCTAAGCTTGCACTTACAAGTGTCCTTTACAAAAAATATATATTATAATCATTGGCTTCTGTATTTTCATGCAAAACCTTTACTGCCTACATTGTTGAATCAGGAGGCGGGTGAGCCATTCAACCGCTAACGCGAAGAAGACTGCGAAAGTAGTTCACCCATCTTGGAATGGTCAAAAATACTTTCTACTCAGTTCAGGCAACTTTATCTAAGCTTGCACTTAAAAGTGTCCTTTACAAAAAATATATAATATATATATATTCTAATCAGCGGCTTCTGTAATTTAATGCAAAACCTTTATTGCCTTCATTGTTGAATCAAGAGGTGGGTCAACCATTAAGCCGACCACGCCCCAGAGAGAATATTTGCCTAGCGCAAACCAGATTGCGAAAGTAGTTTGGCCATCTTAGAATGGTTAAAAACAATGTTTGCCTGAGGTCGCACCGTCGGACACTGACAGGTCTCCTTGCCAAAGAATATTGTCAGCAGCATCTGTATTTATGTTCCCGACCTTACTGAAAATTCTGCCTCATTTGTATAGGGCGATCCACAAATCTAAAGGTACCACCGTAATAAACAGAGTCATGGTTGTAGCCATGCACATTTGTTTTTAAAAAAACATTTATCACGTTCTTATGCCATTCTTACATGGGCAACAAACCTATGGGCTGATTTCACCATGTCTTGAAATCCAACAACACTTATGCTCATATTGCCACCAGATGTAGCACCCAAATCACAGCACCACTAATTCGTCTGAAAACATATATTAACTAGAATGGGTTCCAAATGACCATTCCTGGCACTACTCTAGAAATAACCTATCTTCTTTCATGCATATTGTACTTCAGTCAGAGGGTGTCTGGACAACTGATAGACAGCAGTTAATGATTCTGATGCACTGCAATATTCACACAATCAATGCCATCCAGTCTGCCCTGGATTTTAGCCCTTTCTGCACTGTTCCAAGTTTGCAAATGTACCATTGCTCTATGAGTTTCCTTTTTGTCTAAATCACCACACTACAATCATGATTAGCTTGAGCATAGTGGTCTGTGAGCGGAGCATTCTCTTTCTTTGTTCTCAGTGCGGATTTATGCTCGAGAAGTCTTAATCTAAGCTCCCAACCAGTTTCACCCACATACTCAAGTCTGCATGGGCATATGAGGAGATATACAACATTCTTACTACGACAGTTTTTAAGAGTATTAGTTCTTATGACAGTACCATTAAACTCAAAGGTTTTGGTGATGATGCAATGGTCACAAATGGAGCAATTGCCACATTTGTAGTTCCCTATGTCTTTAGTGTTCTCAATTGTGCTCTGGGCACTGCCTGTCGGATTCCTAAACGTGTTAACCAGGGAATTCCGTATATTTTTGTTTCGTCTAAATGCATAGAGAGGTTTTTGTAACTGGATATCCTGACCATCATTCAAAATCTTCCAGTTTCTGTTCACGATATTTTTAATCTGGTTGCTTTTGCCAGAAAATTGACTGACAAAAACTATTTTGTCATGATTTTCATTCTTTTTCCTATTTTTGTTCATATTCAGCATGTAGACACGATCATAATATCTTGCACGTTTGTGTGAATGGTTAATCAATTTCTTGGGATATCCTCTCTCTTTCAGTTTCTTTTTGAGAACATCATGATTCAAAGACCTGAAAATGGAATTTCCAAACAGAAATTTAATGCACCCATCAAGTTTCCATATATTTAAGGAAACCTATTGTTGAGTAAATTTGTCCTGAGAACCTGTTTTCTCGATTTGTTTTTAAATGAATGGAGTTCCCAGGATGTTGAATCCATCCTAGTAAATGCCCTTCATGCAGAATGTTTTCCCCAGGATCACATGGATCTTTGGTTCTGGTTTATGACTGAACTCCCAGCCTCATTCTCCCTTTCTCTCACCTTCCTGTATCCCTCGCTGTAACTTTATTGCTCTCCCTATTCCCAGGCAGTCCCCCCTTTCTTGGCAGTCAATAGTATTTTTCTTCAGTAACCCCATGCTCTCAGAATGACTATAGCTAAGTACCTGTCGTCCCCCTTCCTAAATGCTAGAACCTCTACCACTCTCTTTAGCCTACTATCACTTCCCTTACCTACAACCTAGTTTCTCTACTTCCTTCGCATACCATTTTACCTCTACTCCAATGTATACCTTTCTACTCCTACCCCAGTTATATCTTTGCAGCACCATCCTTACCTGTACCCTAGTAACCCTATTTTTAGCCATACCATAGTACTTCAACCCCTACTTATCCCCAAAATACTCCTAATAGTTTATTCCTACATATACCCTTTTACTGTCACCCATTCCAATACTTTACTACCTTTATCCCTTCTTATAGCATTATACATTATATGCTCTCATGTCTACCTCTGCCCCCCTAAACCATACTACTTCAACCTATAATCTAGTACAGATACACCTACCTATCCTGCACTAGTTTACCACTTACTATACCCTAATGCAATTGCACTTTCCCAGAATATCTCACTGCTACTCCTAAATACATCATATTACTTTTGCTTATACGTATTTCCTTGTACCTATACTTCTACCTTTACAATGGCTGCTCTCTGAATACCTACACCATTGTAAATCTACCTCTAAATGTACCCCAGAATCTCTAACCCTATCTATACCCAATTGCATTTAACACTTCTATATCCTGGAATCTCTTACCCATTCGTACCCTTACACATCTTTCCCTGTCTATACCCGCACATCTTCGATAAAATACACCCTGATAATTAGTGCCCACAGCACTTTTTAAATAAATGAAATTATTAAATATATAAATGTGGAAATCAAATAAATAAATAAATTTTACATTCATACTATCCCTGCCATTTTTCTTCTTATCTGTTCCCTTCTGTTTTTTCCTTTTGAAGGAATGTTGGTTTCTCAATTTGTGAATTCAACAAACTGGAGTTTCACCTTCCTTGAGTCAAGTTGGTGCTCTTGTTTTGGATTTTATCCTGCCACTCCATCATTCCATTTCGCTCTCTTCCTCCCCTCCACCTATGTTGTGGTGTCTGTGTCTGTCTCTCAGGCTATTGAATTGGCCAAACATTAACTACATAAGTCATTTTGAGGAAGACACAATATAAATGCTTTGAATATATGTAAACACCCTACCTCAACAGAGACTAAAGTATGATTCAGTCCTATTTGGAAAATTGTAACTGATGCATCTTTATCGTACTGTATATTAAGGAGGACCTTACTCTTAGAGGACGCTGCACTCTCACCCACTTTTAAGTGACATGCTTCATCAACGAATCCGCTTCCATCCTTAAGCTGAGGTCCATGACAAGTTTTGGGAATGTGTTTAGGTAGTGACAGAATGTTTCCACACATTTATGAAGGGTTTAAAATTGCGTAGTGGGATGTAAGGTAACCTTTTATTGAAACTACTCCCCAACATAAGATTAAAAACTTAGATGGTCACTACGCCGCAATGGTCGCATCTATGGTCTTACTCCCCCATGTCGGATCCAAAATTCAGTATGAGTAAAACAATACATAAACATTCAGGGACGTGGCTCCACCTCATGAAGCGAGACTGCCAAAATCAAAGCACATTGAACGAAAGGAAACAGGTTTGAAACAAGTCAGCTATAGAATGGAAAGTAGTATTATTATCCAATAGCATGTGCTAAATGGTAACACAATAAGATAAAGAGCAACAGTGCACACAGGGTCAAAACATGTGAGAAGCTTCTTGAAATGTCTATCCTTTCACAGGAGAAAAAGACTAGCTTCAATTGTACAATTCAGTACTGTGTGCATTACTGGGGCCTGATTACGAGTTTGGCGGAGGGGCTACTCCATCACAAACGTGACGGATATCCCATCCGCCATATTACGAGTTACATTATATCCAATGGAATATAATGGAACTCGTAATACGGCAGATAGGATATCGGTCAAGTTTGTGATTGAGTAACCCATCCGCCAAACTCGTAATCATGCCCTAAGTGTTTATCCTTCATTTCACATGAGCAGGCTTCATGCCCTGCGCCAACTACTTTTCTTATACCCTTTCCCAGCAACTGTTTACATTGTGCTCTAAATTTGCACAATCCAACAGTCTAATGGAAATAAATACTGTAAAGACCTCAGCACCACTCTTGTGGTGCTGAGATGCTGCACCCTGTAACATCCGCTGGCCAGAGGTTATAAAATAAAGGGCCGAAGACCGCTCAGGGTCTTCTGCCCGGAGTAACAATACTGAGTGCATGTGTTTCTTTCATGCAGCAGCGGAGCTTTCCCTACTAATCCTGCGGCCCTCAGCTAATTGGCTCAAGATCAGCACACTGGCGATGAGGGTGATGACTCCACACAACCGCAGACCGCAACCAGGCACCGAAGTCACAAGATCGCCCTGAACGCCGGCGTGCGCCTACCTTCGGCGCAGGTGCCACTGCGCAGTAAGCCCGCTGAAATCTGTCATGTCCTCGGCACAGTCTCTGCTGTGCTTCATCATCCCCCACCCATCGCAGCTCCGTTGCTCCATCCGATGCGCATGCATCTTGGGTTTGACAAACACGACCAACCCGCCGTGGGAACTGCTCTTCGTTGTGGCCCCTCCCTCGGCTGCAATCTCCTTCACGCTCGGGCGCGAGTCATCAGCCGACCGCCTCCCTGAGGCTCCAGAGTCCTGCTGCCTGCCCCATACTCCTAGCCCCTTCCGTTTTGCTGGTGAGGGCAATGCCTTCACAAAGAGAGTAAAAGACAATGCCAGAAATAACAATAGAGACATCATATAACTACAAAGACAGCAAAAGGAAAAGAGGAGAAATAAAAATAAAAAGGGGAAATAACAATAAAGACAACATAAGGCTCAAGAACTACCCTGCTCACCTGCCAGACAACTGCCTGGGACACCACACCCTAGGTAACAGAAGCCAGGTGCCCCTAAGGGTACAAAAAAATGAGAACGAGCTGCCACAACTGACAATTGTTGAGACCCTCATCAAGCGTTGGCTGCAACGGATCTTCTGCCTCAGCTCGGTGAGTATGCCACTCCGCACCATCATCTGCACCGACTTGCAGCCATGGTTGATAAAGCAGTCAACACCGGTCCCCAGCAGGCGCAGCCTCCCACCCCACCTACCACCCAGCACACACGAGTCAGAGCGTTGCCACCATTCAGTGAACTCTAAGACTCCGCCACTGCCCCCCCTCGCTGGAAGACCTGGATTGGGTGGCTGAACTACTTTGTCGCAACCCGGGAGACAGACGGCACGGTAAAGAATTTCCTGCTGCTCCATTAGACTGGGGAGGAGATCTACAAACTTTTCGAGCACCTACCCAACACTGGAGCAGCAAATGACTACGACGCAGCAGTCAGAGCACTCAATGCACACTTTGTCCCACAACTCAATCCAGACTATGAGCGCTTCAAACTCCGCCAAGCCCACCAATGGGAAGGGGAGTCTATGGACACCTTCTGCGCATGTTTGTGAGAACTATCCAGCACATGCACGGCTGACGACCAGCCCAAAGAAGTGAGAGTGCAAATCGTACAAGGCTGCCAGACAAAACAGTGAGAGGCCTCATCCTACGCCAACTTGGCATTGCCTTAGAAGATATCCTTATCCTGGCACGGTCCCATGACCTATCCAATGCCAGAGCGACAGAAATGGACATCGCCATCACGCAACAACCGGAAAGGCCCCCCGAAGGTAAAAATTGAATGCACAAGTGCTGTCCGTACACATGGAAGAGGGAACAGGCCGCAACAGACAACCAACCCCCCCGCCCGGATCCCGATGCGGGTACTGTGGGAGAGAAGAACACCAGCTCGAAGAATGCCCAGCGCGAGGATGAACATGCTCCAAGTGTGGCACCCTAAACCACTTTGCCACTGCATACAGAGGTGGGCCAAGAAACAGAAGAATGCAAGGCAGATGGCCACCATCAAAGTCAGTGCAACAATTGTCTCTGGAAGACCCAGAACCCCAGGGAGCATCCAAAATATCACAACATCACCGCCACCGCCTAGAAGACTCATCCCCTGATGATAAAGAAGAAATATTCCTCAACTTATTTGCAGGTGACCTCAGGCGACGCAGGCATCTACAACCGTCATGCGTGGTCGAAGTAGCAGTATCAAGTGTCAAAGCCCTGATTGACGGCAGCGCCTCTGTCAACAAAATGGAGATCCAGCAATATCGGCAACTCCATCCACCCCCTGCACTGTCCCCAACTAATGCCAAAATATTTACATATGGAAGCCAGAAACCTTACCACTAAAAGGTAAGATGACCATCCAGCTGAGAGCGGAAGACCAAGACATCACAACCACTTTCCACGTGGTCGACAGAGAAGCTGATACCCTCGTTGGAAGCCCCACCGCAGAAGACCTAGGTCTGGTCACCTCTGCATATGCCTCAAAAACCTTCCAGACAGATGAGATATTAGACCTGTTTCCTCACCTGTTCATAGCCTCAGGGGGCTGAAGGCTCCCCTAGTCAAACTGCATATTGACAAATCTGTCAAGCCAGTATCCCTCCGGCACCGAAGAGTACCATTTCACCTGAGGCCCCTCGTCGAACAAGAGCTACACAAACCCGAACAACAAGGGGTAATAGAGAACGTTTTTGGTCCGACGCCGTGGGTATCACCCATGGTGATCACCAAAAAGCCAAAACAACCCAGCAAAATACGGCTGTGCATAGACATGCGCCTCCCTAACCAACTCAAAAAGAGAGAGACACATAACGCTCACGATGAACGACATAATAGCTGACCTCGATGGCTCACAATGGTTCTCTAAATTAGACCTCAACACTGGGTATCATCAACTAATGCTGGCAGAGGAAAGCCGTTACATAACTTCGTTCTCAGCACATTTAGGACTCCGCCGGTACAAACGGCTCAACTTCGGAATCTCATCAGCAGCGGAAGTTTTTCAAGATGCGGTTCGAGAGACCCTCTCTGGTCTGCAGGGGGTACTGAATGTCAGTGACGACATCTTGATTAATTCATAATCCATTGAATAACATCATCGGCCCCTTGATGAGCGTTGAAACGGCTGTCCGACCACGGGGTTACACTTCATAAGGACAAGTTCTCATTCTTTCAGAACTCCATCGAGTTTTTTGGCTATGTGTTCAATCAGTAAGGAGCACAGGTAGACCCTCACAAGTCTCATGCCATCAAGCAAGCACCAGCTCTGACCAACATGTCTGAAGTGCGCAGCTTCCTGGGAATGGTCACGTATTGTGGCTGGTTCTTTCTCAACCTAGCAACCGTAGCCGAAACTCTCTGGGCCCTTAAAAAGAAAGACGCTGCATGGAAGTAGGGCCATGAAGCAGAAGAGGCTTTTCGTAACCTCAAGGAAGCCCTGCTCAGCAAGACGACCATGGCTTATTTTGATGCAAAGAGAAACACAGAACTACTGGTTGACACCAGCCCTGTAGGACTGGGAGCAGTGATAACCCAAGAAGTGGAATCAGGGAAATGGGCACCCCTCACATTCGCCAGCAAAGCCCTCACGCCAACGGAAGCATAGTACTCTCAAATAGAAAGGGAGGCACTTGCGATCAAGTGGGTATGCGGCCACTTTCACCTCAACATCAGCGGACACCCATTCTGTGTAGTCACTGATCACCAGCCGCTTGTTCCCTTGTCCCGAGGTACAGCACCACACCCTCCGCCACGAATTGAACGCTGGGCGATCCAGTTGCAACACTACCAAATGGAAGTAATCTACAAACCAGGTTCCAAGAACCCTGCTGATTTTCTTTCCCGGCACCCGCCGATTCCGGCGGAAGGTGACACCGACATCACCAACACCACAGAAGACTATGTAAACATGATGTCTCAAGAAGCATGTCCCCAGGCGATCACCATCAAGGAATCAGAGGTGACTAGGAGTGATCCAGTTATGACGAGAGTCGTGGATGCCCTCAAGCAAGGGTCATGGCACAACTTTCTACGAGATGCCAACAACTGGTGTGGCCTGGATAAGGAGTGCCTCGGAAAGATGTGGATGGTGCGAGACGACCTGAGTGCCACGGCAGATTGTCTGTTACTATGGGGGTCTCGCATTATAATCCCTGAAAGTCTACAGGCCCATGTGGCGACCCTCGCCCACAAGGCCATCAAGGGACTGTTCGGCTGAAATCTCAGATGAGAGAAAATATATGGTTCCAGGGGCTGGAAATCGCCATGGATGAACTCATGCAACAATGTCCATCCTGCCAGATGACGAGTACTCAAGAACCGCCAGTGCCCATCATCACCAAAGAACCACGCACAAGCCCCTGGTCCCAGATAAGGCTCGACTTTGGGAGCTCCCAGAGAGAAGGATCACAGCAGTAATAATCGACAGCTACTCCAAGTATCCAATAGTTGATGTGATAGAGTCTACAGGGTTCACAAATGTTGCCCCAGTGCTAGAAAAGACTTTTAAACTATTGGGACTCTCCCAAGAGATAAAGACTGACAACCGACCACTGTTCCATGGGGCTGACTTTAGAGACCTACTTACATCTCTCAGTATAAAACATTGCTGCATCACCCCGCAGTGGCCCCAGGCCAATGGCGAAGCTGAATGCTTTACGCTGAACAAAGCGCTACGAATCGCGGTGGCGGAGGGCACCAATCCTGAAATTAGTCTACATCAGTTTCTGCGAGAATAACGAGTAGCACCGCACTGTACCATGCAATGGTCCCCCTGGTCTTTAATGCTCAATGGGCATCGTAAGGACGCTATCCCTGTGTCCAGCCGGTGGACCAGCAAATACCCAAGCCCGGCACGTCCGGACCAATGAACGCGTCAGCCTGAAACAGCGTGCCAAATCCCAACAGCTCCTACCTGGGGATCTGGTGTTGATACGAAATTGACGAGCCGGATGTAAGTCCTGGACGACCCTTCGAACCAGGCACTTTGGGTGTCTCATGCTGAATGGGACCATGGTCACTGCCAAGCAAGGGCGAGAAGTTGTAACCAGGAATGTGTTGTGGTTCCGGAGCATGGATCGCCCTAGCCAAGAAATCACCCTTTCTGAACATACAGAAGCTGACTGGGGCGGCCTGAGCCTGTAGCCTGACTCAGAAGGAAATCCCCCTGCTAGTCCTCAGGTCGAGTCACTGGAGGTAAAAGACGGCATGGACACAAACCCCAGGATGAGTCCAATGATGGGGTCAGTAGCAGTCGTTTCTACCCTCAGCATTACAACCTGAGGCTGAATCCACCGCCGAGCCAGACGCTGAGAGACTTTGCTTGCCAAGTACTCAGATGCAGGTCAACGTCTAGTTGGGGAGGGATGTAATGACCTCAGCACCACTCTCGCAATGTTGAGGTGACCCGGAAACTACACCCTCTGACCTGGCATGGCCAGAGGTTATAAAATAATGGGGCGAAGACCACTCGGGGTCTTCCACCCCGAGTAATAATACTGAGTGCATGTGTTTCTTGCATGCAGCTGAGGCACTTGCCCTACTAATCCTGAGGGCCTTCAGCGAACTGGTTTAAGATCAGCACAAATTCTATGACCAGTTCACGCTTCAAAACTCAAAACCTATGCTAGGCCACGTTGGTGTAGCTTACACATCCCATTCATAAGCCTTTTAAGGATACATTTTGAATAGATTGTATAACTGGACCAGAGGTAGGGCAAAATGTTTCTATTTGCAATAAAACCAAACCATTCATGATAGGAAGTGTGACAATGGACAATTTGAAAAAATAGGTGAGACTGTAGATATAGGGCCTGATGCTGATGCAGTTAGGGAAGGCCTCCTAATGGCATTTGCTCCGTCCAAATCGGATTGGGAATGTGTCTTTCCAACCAACTCGGAAAGGTTTCCAACCTACCGAGTAGGATGCGAGTTAGGCGTTAGGAATATCCCAATCCAAACCCGACGTCATTTGGAATGACCAAGCCGTACGGAGCAGAATTTTACGTCTCTACGGGCCGAGTTTCCAAACGACCGAGTACGATCCTGGATTTGTATTTTGTATTTGTATTTATAAAGCGCATCAATCATCCCGAGGGACATCACGCTACTGGGATGGATTTTAGTTCAGTGCAGGATTGAACATTTATAGGATCAGTATCTAGGGAACAAAATGGTTTTCAATTTTTTTCTGAACAGCAGGTAGTCGTCTGTCAGGCGAAGATCGAGGGGTAGGTTGTTCCAAAGAACCGCAGCAAATTTGGAAAAGGACCGGTCGCCCATCCTAACCTTAGATATGCGCTTGACTGAGGCGAGGGCTTGGTGACATGATCTCAAGTTGCGCGAGGGGACATGGAAATGAAGCTTGTCTTGCATGATTTGTGGTCCTTTTTTATGTAAGGCTCTATGCGCAAAACAAAGAAGCTTGAAACTGGCTCTCTGGCAGACTGGTAGCCAATGTAATTCCTTCAAGCAGTGGGATGCTGAGCTGTATTTTTTTTTTTATAACATATTAGTTTTGCGGCAGAGTTCTGGACCACCTGAAGTCTAGAGAAAAGATATTCGGCCATGCCAACATAAAGGGCGTTGCCGTAGCTCAGTCTGCTTAGGAGCAGCGCTTGTGTTACCATTTGTCTGCAATTTAGTGGGATCCAGGGAAAGAGTCATCTGAACAGTTTCAGTGTAGAAAATGCTTTTCCGCACAAAGTGCGTACTTGGTCCTGCATAGATAGGGTGTCATCAAAGATGATACCCAGATTTTTTGCCGCACGCTTGGGTTCCGGGAGGGTGCCTAGTGCCACCAGCTATTGTCCCAAATCGCCTGGGCGCCCCCGAAGAGCAGGATTTCAGACTTCCCGGCGCTTAGTTTTAAACAGTGCTGGGACATCCAGCCTGCGAGTTCAGTGAGACAGTTTATTAAGTTGTTCTTGGTCTCAGTATTGGTCAGTCTGTTTTTTCAGGGGGATCACCAATTGAGTATCATCGGCGTATGAGCAGATATCGAAACCCCATTTTCTACTAATATCCGCCAGAGATGATACATATGCATTGAAAAGGGTGCGACTTAAGGTGGCTCCTTGCGGGACTCCATGCTCAATGCTCTTTGAGGTAGAAGTGCATGATCCCATTTGAATTGTGTTCGATCCTTCACAAATGAAGCAAACCATGACAAGGCTTTAGAGCAGATCCCTTTTTTGTGTAGGATCTGGAGTAATTTAGTGTGAGATACGGTGTCAAATGCCGCAGTAAGATCTAATAAAATCAATGCTACAGCTCTGCCTTGATCAACTAGTGATCTAATATTATCAGACACAGCTAGTAGAGTGGCATTGGTACTGTTATTGGCCCTAAAACCAGTCTGTGAAGAATCGAATAGATTGTTGGATTCGAGGAAGGTAGTGAGTTGTGTATTAACTAGACGCTCCAGAACTTTGGATAGGTAAGGCAATTGGGAAATTGGGCGATAATTAGCTGGATCATATATTCTAAGTCCTGCTTTCTTTAGAAGAGGGAAACCACAGTTTTCTTCCATAAGTCTGGGAAGGAGGCTTGCTCCAGAGATTGGTTGAATATTTTGGTGACGTGAGGACACAGAACCGACACTAGTCTGGTAAAAATAAAGTGCGGGCAAGGATCAAGTGGAGATCCTGCCTTGTAAGCTTTAGCCACCTCTTCCTCTGAAAAAGGAATCAGAGTGTCAGGGTGGGTTTGTGTAGAGGGATGAGGTGCTCGGTTTTCCCAATCAATATTTGCGTCTTCCTGGGGATTGTCGAAGGACGCGTACATTTTGGTCACTTTGTTGATGAAAAAATTATTAATTAGCTCACAGTTCTCTATCGTGGGAGCCATGGGTTGCGATAAGTTGGTGGGTTTACAAAGTTCATGAACAACTTTGTAGAGTTCCTTTGATAAGCTACCATTATCTTCGATCCTTCTTGTATAGTAATTTGTTCTAGCGTTTTTTATGGCGTGGTGGTAATTTTTCAATTCAGCTAAGTAGTTTTGTCTATCTATGATGTCTTTTGACAGTCTCCATTTGTGCTCCAAAGTTCGACATTTTCGTTTGTTTAATTTTAATTCAAGAGTGTACCATCTTTCGGATCGGGTGTTGGAAGCCGGTTTTCTATGGAATTTGGGGGCACATTTTTCAAGTGACTTCTCGATCTCTTGTTGCAGGTGGGCAGCTGATGTACTAACGGAGTAGGAGTGAAGTGTATCTAGATCGTGATGGGCGAAATGCGTGGTGAAGGCTTCCTGGGTGATTAGGTTCCAGGCTCTATTCCCTAATTGATGTGTAGTTTCAACTTTTGATGTTTTGTTTGGTAAAGCTATAGAAAAGGAAATTAGGGAATGGTCTGTCCAGGAAAGTGGTTTAATCTCGTGGATGTTAATAGTCGTTATGTTAGAGAACATTAGGTCCAGGGTGTGTTCAGCCACATGGGTTGGCTCCGAGATCCTCTGAGTTAGTTGCATTATAGCCATATCATTTTCCAGGTGTTTAACTCCTGGATTAGCGGCATTTTCATAACGGAGGTTAAAATCACCTATGACTAAAAACTGGTTCTGTTTCAGGCAGAGGGGAAACAGTTGAGCAAGTAAATTAGTGCTTAGTCCAGAGTGATGGGCAGTGGGATTGTAAATGACTGCCCCTCCTAGTAGTGTGTGGTCTCCCTTCAAAACTGAAAAAAAAAGGATTTGGATAGTTTTTCCGAATTGTGCCGTCTGACTCGAATCAGCAGTTGGAATCAGACTTTGGGGGCACGTCGTGGGCCCCCCTGCACCTGGAGCCTTCCCAATCAGGCCCATGCGGGTACCCATGGGTCTTCCCTTACCAACCATGCAGTGTGACAGGCACCAGGGGGTTCCCGCCACAGGGTGCCCGATTTTCCCCAGCCACCTCTTTCTTAAATGGGAGCCTATGCATTCGGTCGGAACAAAGGCTCCCATTGAAGTCAATGGGAGTCCAACCAAATTGTATCTGGAAGCATCCGGATGCATGGTACTCGGTCGGTTGGACTCTCCCGATCCGATTCGGTTGGAAATCATTCCCAAACCCATTCGGTTGGGAAGCTTTCCAAACCGCATCAGAATCGGGCCCAAAGTTGGGAATTATTATTGCCCTCAAAAGGATAAAGGCACAAGTGTTTCATATTGGTTTCCACCTGGGTGGGTGGCTCAGAAAGATTTGACAGCCCTGGATCTTAACACATTCTTATAGCTTCACAGACTCTAAGATGTGTTGTTACATCTTAGTGTTTTCTGAAAAGGTCATTTTATATTTCCAAAAGTACAGAGCACACATATATCTCACCAGGACAGAGTTTGACAATTGTCCAAAGGAGAACAGTGTACATATGAGGTAGGCAAAATATGATAGGGCAAGGGCAGTTACTACAAGATCATGGGTACAGGAGTCTATTGAATACTTTAGGTAGGGAGTGTAGCATAGACTGAAGGGTCTGGGCAGCACCAGAAACATGCGAAGAGGAGGTGATGCTCAGGCTTGCTATGCAGGGGTCAGTTGAGTCACTGCCATGACTTGGTTTCTCAGCCCGCTTTCAATGGTGTTGATAACAATGTTCATGGGACACTCCAACAGCTCCAATAGGCACTGTATCCAGGGCATGAAGAAGTGTTTCTGGTGATGCAGATGCCCTGCCATCAGCCTCCGGGTGGGCTGTGGCAAGGCACGCTGCCTTTCAAGAAGTGATGACTGGTCCCTGCCAGAGGAGTAGAGTAGTGCTTGCCAGGGAACTCCCCAGTCTGGTAGAGTCTTGTGCTGGCAAAGGGGCAGCGACTGCTCTCTGAAGAGGAGGCACAGAGCACCCAAACCACCAGGAATTCAGTCTCCGAGTAGCACAGATTGGCCTGGAAGGGAGAGAAGATGTGAACCAGTAAATAGTGTCTTTAGTGGTTTAACAGCTATGCTTCAAACAGAGGGGCAACCCTGTCAGAGACAGATCCAGGGACCCTTACCACATTTGATGGGCCTGTCTTGATGCCCACAGACTCATGCTCCACTCTGGCTCGGCTTATGGTGCACACATGCTCCCTCATGGAGCTCTGTAGCCCCAGGCCCCTATTGGTCCCAGCTCAGGCTGCAACCTCTGGGGCTCACATCCACCCATTCTCCTTGGTTCCGTGATGATGATGGGAGTCTTTCTACCACAGATGCTAGATGCGGAGTGGCTTGAGTGTCTCCCAGGCTGAGGCGTGGACGGGCTTCTGCTTCGACAGATGGCTCAATCACAGCTAGAGAATTTTAATGGGATTGTCCACCAGAGGCTGCAACTGAGGCATAAAAAAGGTGAAGCCCACCGTGGGTCACATAAGCCAACTTGGAAAGGCGGCTCCCATCTCTAAAACCAATACAATCCTCCTAAAAATAAATGACTACTTAAAGTTTGATCTAAATAAGTATGCAAATTAGTGTAATACTTGTCAGGATTTATTTTTTAATAAAATACCTTGTATTGACAAATAATAAAGTACATTTCAATTATAATAGATCACTTTCAAGTAAGCACTTGTTTATCCTATGAACTGTGGCGCTTTTAGATGGGAAAATCTTTTCAAGGTGATTAATGCACTGAAGCTCGACAAATTATGCTGATCCTGAAAACAATGCACATCATTCATTGCAATAGAAGCATTTTCTAGTGGTAGAATAATACACCTAAAAACAGCATAATGATGAGGAGGAAATATTTTTGCGGGCTTATCAAAAATGTGAATGACATGCTTATTAAGTAATCGCTGAAGGGAACTGAGCAAAAGCAATCAATGCCAAAAGAGAACTAAAGCTATCCTAAGCCAAACTGATCAAGGGAGGTGTGTCAGAGTCTTGTAATTATAAGATGTTGGTAATGATCACTCGTTAAAATACAGTATGTCTATTTGGTGGCTCCAAAAGGACAAAATATGGATGTTGCCAAGGTGTGGCTGAGGTAGGAAGAATTTAGTGTTAGAAATTCAATCCATTCAAAAGTCTTGAGATTGAATTGGGCTTTGATTCTGCCAATAGACAGGTACTTCAATCAGATATAGCAGCGTTTGGTGTATAACACCAACAGCTTTTTGGTGATTTTGCCAAAGGGACATACATTTTGGATTCATTGTGGTGAAGGTCACGCAGCAGGATGAACACTAGCAATTAATAATGTTAAGCCATGCTCGCACTTAGGACTTCAATCTATTTTCAAGAAGAAGTTGAGCGAAATGTGCATTACTTCCAATGACAATCATATGTGGTCTAGGCTTCATATATTGACTTGGCTTTGTGGCAAGTAAATACTTTTATTCATAAAGGTAAAATATTTCTTGGGATTTCCCCCTTCCCGCCCTGATCTGTGCAAATGACTGACTTTTTCCTGGTTGGAAATGGATAAGAAAGAAACTTGCGAATGTCTACAAATATGCAGATTTATATGATTGCACAAATTCCCAGTTCATTCCAGCTCTTGAGGACCTAATCGACACCAATGGTAGATTTTCTTACATGAAAATGTTTGAATGAGTATTTCCTTAAACCAAATTTTTGGAATTCTGAATGTGATTTTGCACTGGTAAAACAGGCTATTTGGGGTGTCATTCCTTAGATCAACTTCTTTCAATTCCAAAAGTGATTTTACTCTACAGGGTCTGTGCTACAGAGAACAAGCATAAAAATGTAAATAGCTTTTTTGGATCCGATCCTGAGAGTTTAGTGACATGACAAATTATGGTAGCTGTGTTCATTGCCAAATTACTTTAGTCAGTTTCAAAATTTCCTACAGCTATGGCCTGGGACACAAACCTGAACTGTCCTCCTTGAAGCCAAACTTATTGGTGAGTAAATCAGGCGGGCGGTCGGAAGTGTCGTCGGATTTGGTAATGAGCCCCTCCTTCTCTGACTTCAGCCCGTTGATGATCACCACGTTTTCCCAGCAGAATTGCAAGCTGAAGACATCGCCATACGTTTTCCTCAGCTGCAGCAAAGAAAGTGAGGAAATAACAGGGAAACCATTAAGGCTAGTGAACAAAACACTTTTGAATGTTTCTATTGGATGTCCTTAATGTTAAGTGAGACTGTGGGTGGTGTAAACACCTCTTACCATCATATCATGAAAGCAGATTTGTAGAGGTGGTAATGTGTGATGAAAATACTTGTGCATATTTGTTGTGCTGAGTTTTGTTGTGGTGGTGATGTGTTGTGTGTTTTTTTTACTGTTAGGTTTTTGTGCTGCATTATTGCATTTGTGTTATTGCACTGTTATCATATGTTGTATTTGCATCGTGTTCGTGTGTCACTATGGTTTTGCTATGTTGTTTTTTTGCTTTGTGTTTTGCTATTGTTTTGTTTTCTGTTGTGCTGTGCAATTACTTAAAAAAAACACTGCTATATTTCCAGCCAAAAGCATTGCATTCCTTTAAAGTTCCAGTGACAACAAACATTTACATCGGACTACTGTCTAAGGTGGTAAAATACCACTGTTCCAGCTCATCATCTATTTAAGACACCATTGTGCTCAAAGCTATAGCAGAGACGGGTCTTAAATAGGCACTTTCAGTGATCGCTTGTCATCTATGGATCAAACACAGAAAGAGAGAGAGAGACATACATTATGGCATGTGAAGAGTTGGGATATAGAAACTGAATGAGGTCCTGAAAAGAGAACAGAGAAGAGAGAAAGACATACTCACCATTAGATACAAGCACAGATGTTACATAGTCTTTAGTAACAGTAAGTTGTTAACTCAAACTGAGTTTTTACACTCTGGCAAAAGCTGTGGAGTACAGAGTGAGCATCTTCACCAGAGACTAAATGAAAATTACAAAATGTCCATATTTATTGTGACAGGTAACTTGTCCCAAGGGACCTTTCATTTCCACTAAAAATCAATGTTCCAAGTACTGGTGAATGGCTCCGTCTCCCGCTCCTTCACCTTGCACAGGGGGGCGAGTCAGGGATGTACACTGTCTCCAGTGTTATTTGTGCTAGCTTTAGAGCCTCTTGCGGCGTGGGTGTGGGCAGACCCAGTGGCCTCTGTGATTACTGGGGGTGGGCAATGGGAAGAGAAAATTTCCCTATATGCTGATGACATTCTTTTATATGCGACCAGACCCCGCTTCACCATCAGTAGACTCTTGCAAATCTTTCACTTATTCGGGAGTACTCCAGATTTCGAATTAACTGGGATAAGTCCCTACTATTTATGCTCTCGGGCAGTCCACCACCCGTTCCCCTCGAGGGGATCCAGCTTCAGGTGCAATATTTGGGCATTGTTGTCACCAAGACAGAGGCAGAATTCATGGCTCGGAAATCTATTACCCCAACTTGAACACCTGAGAAGAGACGTGGCGCATTGGAGGACGTAGCCAATCTCCCTGCTGGGGAGAGCTGTCCTATTTAAAATGATGTCGCTGCCTCGAATGGTCTATATACTTCAGAATACCCCGTATAAGATACCCGACGGTTTCTTTAAAGAGGTTGATAGCGAACTGTGGAGGTTGTTGTGGGATGGGGGGGGGGGCGCGCGAATAGCACTGATCAAACTTCAAAGAGGCGTATTTGAGGGGGGCCTGGCAGTGCCGGACCTCAGAAAGTACTATTGGGCGTCACAACTAATGGTGATAAATGACTGGGACTTCGGTGACAGAAACGACCCGGCATATTGCGTTGACCACCTAGTGATGGGCATAGGCGGCTACCGTGCTGCTCTGTATCATAAGCGAGCTGGGAAATCTATGCCTACCCACACAAAGGCAGTGCTGGATGCGTGGAATGGGACTAATAAATTCCTGGGGTGGGACAGTAGATTGACGGAACGCACACTGCTGTGGGACAGTGATATGCTAGAGGAGGTTGGGAAATTGCAGGGCTTCAGCAAATGGAAACTACTGAATATTGCCCACTTGGGGGATGTATGGCGGGGCCTGGCGATCATATCGTTCGAAAACCTACAGTCTGCGTTCCAGTTAGCGGACACAGAGCAATATAAATATATGCAGCTAGGGCATGCACTACATGCACATATCCGTGAGGGGAACGTATTCTGGAATATAGCCCATTGGAAGATCGGCCTATGTTAGATCCTATCCCCGAAAAAGCATTATCCCTCACATACAAGAAGATCGTCAATAACTCGCCTGATCCCTTGGGGGTGCTCAGGGAGGCCTGGGAGGCTAACATCGGGTTACTGGAGGACGATGATTGGGTAGAAGCTGTACAAAGCCCGCGAGAAGTGGCAATTAGGGCACGATTCAGATTCGTACAGTTGCAGATCCTCTATAGGTCCTACTCCACGAGCACGCTCATGCACAAACTTGGACGCATACATACAGACACCTGCATTCGGGGCTGCGACAGTAAAGGTACCTTTTTCCATATTCTCTGGGAGTGCCCTCTTGTATACCACTACTCGGAACAGGTGACACGGGTGATGTTGGAGGTCCTGGGACTAGACATTCCCTTAGATGCCAGATGGCATATACTGTGTGTGACAGGGGAACAGACATGGCCGAAATACCAGAAACTCTGGCTAATGGTGGCTGCAATGGTGGCTAAAAGAAATATAGCTCAGGTGTGGGGGGGCTGCCCTGCCACCGAGAGTGAGCCAATGGAAGCTTGACTTAGACTGGTGTTGTGCTGCAGAAAAAGTAGTGTATGAAGGCAGGGGTTGCCCTAAGAAATTGGAGAAAGTGTGGCACCAATGGGTCGCTTATAGGGGTCTGTAAGTAGAGGGAGGGAGAGCGGGCAGGGGGCGGGTCTGTCACTGGATTGTGCAAGAATTCCCTTATGTAAGCGGTTTGCGATGTGAATCCTGTGATCTAATGAACTAATTGTTTCTGAAACGGACCTGTGTTATACGATGTTTCTATCACTCATTTTCTATGACCACTGTACTGTACACTGCATAAGTTTTATATTCAATAAAAAGATCTGTTAAAAATAAAAAATCAATGTTCCATATTACCACTGATATTGATGACAATTTCTCTTTATTTACCTACAAACCCTTTGCAAGGCATGGGCAACACCACAAGGGTGCAAATGAATCCTACAAAGTGAATAAAGATGCACCCTAAGAATTGTAACATGCCATACTGAAAAAATAGATATAATCTCAACTCCTTAAAATATTGCAGAAGAGAAGCGGGAGTTCACAGGGTGGACTCGTTGTCCAGATACCTAGAAGTGCTGGACTCCTGAAGTGGACTACATTCAGTTAAGTAGGGTGAAGTAATCGTGCAGGGGCTGTGTTTCTATGTTGTGACACCCTAAATGATGCTGCAAGTAGACAGGGACACCGGAGACCTGCTTGAGAAATCCTGTAAGAAAACCATTTGAACACTTGCGATATTGCTGCAGAGAATCCGTTTTATCAAGGTAACTGACTTCAACCAAAACCTTTCAGCTTCTGCGAAACCTCTGGTTTAGGAGCTCTAGTAAAAATGATCTGGATATTCCTGATCCTTAGTAGGATTTTTTTTTTTTATTTACTATCTTTTCTTACTGTAGTTATATATTCTCTTCCCCTTTTAAGTACATGAGTTCTTATCACCAGACCTTCTTGTGCCTTCTAAAGGTTTCCGCTTTGCTTTTAACCCATTTGAAAGCAAATGAGTTCAGAGTTAGCTATCTCCCTAAGAAACGATGAACCTGACGATTGAAACCGTTTTACATTCACAAACCCTGAATGTTTTGAGAATCATAGGGTTTTTCAACCATAAAATTGCATTTGAGTATGTATTAAAGCCCTTTTGTGAGTTGGAAAAGCCTGTCCAACTCACAAAGGGGGATTGTAAATCATCCCCGTTTGCAAATAGGTGGTGTGAAAGAGATGTTACCTCCTAATCGTGAATATCAATGACATGTATCAATGGTTTGCAACTGAAATTGTGGTTCCCAACCTTTGAAAAGTTATGGACACCTCAAAGGGTGTTGTAACTGACTCACAAAGTGGAAGCTGTCCTCGTGCCATTGGATGTTTTTGGTAGTGGTGGCATCATTGCAACTGTTAATTTGAAGTAAACGGTATGATGGACTGTTCTCCTTTCACTGAGCTAGATCCTCTGCCATGAGTATGGCACCAAAATTGTAGACTATATCATGTGTTACCCTTACGGTAAGTTGAACACTTTAAGGTCATTGAGAATCCCTGCAGACAGGTGGATTTCAGATCTGATAAACCAGGCATTGAGGTCTTCTAGGTTACATAGATTAGAGTAGTCAATTATGATAGCTAATACAGAGTTCTGGAGGGTATTAGTGAATGTTGTGTTATGTAGAGGTGGTCAGTAGATTAGAAAGAATGAGGTGGTAAGGTTTGGGAGTGCTGTACAGCAAGTAAGTAAGGATTCACACTCTGGTGTTAGGTTATTGGTGTATGAATGTCCCTTGCATGGTGTACACTCTTGTCCACCAACCTGAGTGTCCAACACTGGTATCTGGTGTATTGTTTATTGTATTTTCGCCCCAGCCTCATGCTAATCTAGTTTTGCCCGAAGGCCTAGACCTGTGTCTTCATGTGTTTCTGGGCCTAAACTTGCCCTATATCTGATGGGGCATGTCAGATGTGCTCGCCATAGTGAACAGAGCCCTATTGTCCCTGTCACAGGTTCAAGCATGTAGCACTGTGGCAGTAGCATGTCATATATTTAATGATCTTAGTGTAACCAGACCTTTTAACTGTTGTCACAGTAGTGTAGCCTACTGACCCACAGGTGTAAAGTTCCACTGCAATAGCTGAACCCTGCACTGATATCCTGAGTGCATTTGGGTATGTATGTATGTGTGGGGTCTGTGAGTGACACACATTGTGAATGTGTGAGTGAACCACAGGAACCTGTGGGTTCCATTTTGGAAGTCCCAAGCCTGGTCATGTGAATAAGATTGAGGTGAGATGACATTCTCAGATAAAGGAAGTATTTTGTTGACATTCCAGACACTGGACGGAAGGTACATGGACACTGAATGGGGGAAACCGGAGACAAGCCTCCTTATAAATGCAGTGAGGCCTGTTTGCTGTAAGGAGCTGTTGATTATTCTCTCTAAATACTGTCACTTGGTGGATGCTAGGGGTAGAGAGTGTGAAAGGCCCCTTAAGAAAGGAGAAAGCCTTTAGTATCTCTTTCTGATTACTGGCCGGTCTGGCTGTGGTAGCCAAGTGCAGAATGCTGACACCTCTGTGTGCCTCTGTTTTGGCCACTGCAACCTGGAGACAAACCTACTCTGAGGAGCATCACTCTAGACAAAGGCTGAGTCTTGAAGACAGCCTGAGAAGGATAAATGATAGAAGAACTGACTGAACCTGGTTCTGAAAGTGCAGATAGAGAATATGCATTCACAATTTGCTGAACCTGTAGAAAAATGAAAGCTGTTGACCCACTTCTTCCAGTTCCAAGTTCTCTTCAACAAAGAAAGGGATCGTCTCCAGAGTACCCGGGGGACTACTGCGCAACCAGAGGTGGTGTTTGCCTGACGGCCAGCTCCCCAGAGATGAGGGGACATCACCTGGAGCCTGATCTGAAAAAAGAGCTGCTCTTTGTCCTGGAATGCCTGGAGGCTCCTGTCCGGAAATAGAGAGATGGAGCAAGTCAACCCTGCAGGAGTTGACTATTTGAGTGGCCAACTGTAGGAAACACTAGTGCTTTAGGTTCGTCTGACAGAGACACATGAAAGCATGCCTGGCATGCTCCAAACCCACAGCCAGTCTCAATTGCATTTAATGGAAGATTCATGGCACTGCAGAAGTGTGTTACCCTGCTGACATTGCTGATGCAGCCATAGAATTTGCCCCAAAGTGTGCTTGAGTGGTCTTCGCACCTGAAAAGAAAATTATTGGTATAACATTAAAATCACCAAATGTGTACCTGAATAGATTTTGCTGTCGCAAGCATGGCATTTGTCTAAAGTGAGCCCAAGTGTTCTGGACTGCTGAAAAAGAAACCTGTGTAGGCCCCTGGCACTTGTCCAGCATGTGCTGTGTCATGTACACAGCTAGAAGTGAAGCTACTGAAATGAGGCACTGCATGCCTGAGTTACTGTGCAACTGCAGAGGTGCTGACCAAGAGTACATCTGATCGGATGAAGCAACCACTGCTGCACTAAAGCATCTTCAAGCAACTCAGCTGAAGTACTTGGACCTGAGATCAGAAGACTAAATTGTTGCCTCAACCCAGGGAGGACCAACCCACTGAATTGATAACTCACCCAGTCCAGCTGAAAGGAGTCCTTTCTGCAACCTGTGACCCACTCATCATCGATGCCATGTGCCTAGAAGACAGCTGCACTCTTGCTGCTGCCTCCAGACAGTACTGCATGGCCCACATCTGCTCAAATGGAGATGCACTTGCAACTGGTTTGTCTCAATTGTGTCAATTAGAGTGACGACTGAATAGAAGGGCAGAGCACACTCACATTGAATTATCATAGTGCACCTTTCTTAATCTACTAGTGAGTTACTAACAAGGGGTGCAATTTCTTTCCTCCATTTTCACATCAGGTGAATCCTTTGGAATTATTTATTTGCAGACCCTAGAATCCAGCCAATCTCGCCTCACTAGTACCTCACAAGGGGTTGTGACTGTTGAGGAACCTAAACTCTGTTAACTCCTCCCTTTTAGCCCATACGTGGGCACCATTGATGCATTAACTCTAGGTGCCATTCCAACAGACACCCCCTTTTTACCACATTATAGAAAACCTGAGCTCTACCCTTCAATCCAGTTGTCGCCCTGATTGCCATGATTGAGTCATTCATTCTGTTCGCCAGCCCTGCATCCACAATCATTCAGCTTGGGACCACCTAGCCCATTTCCATAGTGCTCAGCGCTGGTCCCCAGTCCTGATGATCACATCTCACTCACCACTGAGGTCGAAATACCACTGACTAACCAACACATAAACTTGAAGACCGCTTATGTTACATACACTTCTTAATCCAAGAGTAATTTGTTTTTCTCTTTATACACGTTACTTCCTCACATTTGTTGCACCGTGCTATCACTTTACATAGCTCTTAACCCCTTCGATGCTAGGCCTTTCCCCCCCCCCTGTGCTAAGCCTTTTTTTGACTATTTGGGGTAGTTCGCGCTTAGGCCCCTGTAACTTTTTGACCACATAAGGTATCCACACCAAATTTGTGTCCTTTTCTTCCAATATCATGGGATTCTAAAGTTACCCAGGGTTTGTGGATTCCCTAGAGGGGACCAGAAATTAGCCAAAATACAGCTAAATTATGTTTGTTTTTTGAAAAATGAGAAAAAAGTACTGCAAATGAAAGTGTCTGTTTTTCCCCTGCAAATGGTATCAACAAAGGGTTTGTGGGACTGAAATCACCATTTTCCAGCTTTTAGGGACTGACAGACTTTTGTCAGAAAACCAACATTTTTACACAGTTTTGGCATTTTACTGGGACATAGCCTATTTTTGCTATTTTTTGTGCTTTCAACCTTCTTCCAGTTAATGGTAGAAATGGGTATAAAAGCAACAATGGATCCTGGAAAGCTATACCTTTTAGAAAAGTAGACAAAATTCTGAATTCAGAAAGAGGTCATTTGTGTAGATCCTTCAAGGTTTCTTTATAGAAACTAACAGTTGAATATAGGAAAAATTGAAAATTTGTTGGAAAAAACAGCCATTTGTGCCAACGTTTTCACCTGTAACTTCTTCTAATTATGACAACTGTTTGAAAGCAATATACCGTTACATCCGGTGGACTTTTCTGGTTGTGGGGATATATAGGACTTGTAGGTTCACCAAGAACCCGACGAACCCAGAGCCAATAAGTGAGCAGCGTCTTGCAATTTTTTTTATTATGTACCGGGTATATAGCAATTAATTTGGGAAAATATATACATGGAAACATCGGTAAGAAAGACACCTATGTATTTTTGAAATTGGAACAAAATATAGAGTTTAGAAACAGTAGATATTTACACATTTCCGAAATTGTGAGTACCCATAATAGCATGAGAATTATAGGACATTTTTCAAAGTGACTTCTTTTTACACATTGTCTTTTATTTGGAAGGCAGAAATGCATCGAAAGTCAATAGGTAATAACAGTTGCGCTACAATTCTGTGTTACCATAAGTCTCCCGATAAAAATGGTACCTCACTTGTGTGGGTAGGCCTACTGCCCGCGACAGGAAACGGCTCAAAACGCAACGTGGACACACTTTATTTTCACAGTGAAAACTGACCCTTTTTTTGCAAAGTGCCTAGCTGTAGATTTTGAACCCTAGCTCTGCCGGCACCTAGGGAAACCTAGCAAACCTATACATTTTTGAAAACTAAACACCCAGTGGAATCCAGGATGGGGTGGCTTGTCTGGCTCTCACCAGGTTCTGTTACCCAGAATCCCTTGCAAACCTCAAAATTTGTCAAAAAAAACACATTTTCCTCACATTTCTGTGGTGGCAAGTTCTGGAATCTGCGTGGATCCACAAAATTCAACCCACCCCGCATTCCCCAAAGTCTTCTGGAGAAAAATGGTACCTCACTTGTGTGGGTGGCCTAGTGCCCGAGGCAGGAAATGGCCCAAAACGCAACATGGACACACCACATTTTCACAGTGAAAATGGACCCTTTTTTTGCAAAGTGCCTAGCTGTAGATTTTGAACCCTAGCTCTGCCGGCACCTAGGGAAACCTAGCAAATCTATACATTTTTGAAAACTAGATACCCAAGGGAATCCAGGATGGGGTGACTTGTCTGGCTCTCACCAGGTTCTGTTACCCAGAATCCCTTGCAGACCTCAAAATTTGTCAAAAAAAACATTTTTCCTCACATTTCTGTGGTGGAAAGTTCTGTAATCTGCGTGGATCCACAAAATACCACCCACAACGCATTCCCCAAAGTCTTCCGATAAAAATGGTACCTCACTTGTGTGGGTAGGCCTAGTGCCCGCGACAGGAAACGGCTCAAAACGCAACGTGGACACACTTTATATTTATA
Organism: Calotriton arnoldi; assembly: GCA_963921515.1. Taxonomy (NCBI): domain Eukaryota; kingdom Metazoa; phylum Chordata; class Amphibia; order Caudata; family Salamandridae; genus Calotriton; species Calotriton arnoldi. The sequence goes on along the minus strand of CAWUFW010021079.1, from coordinate 93,350 downwards.
GTGAAAACTGACCCTTTTTTTGCAAAGTGCCTAGCTGTAGATTTTGAACCCTAGCTCTTCTGGCACCTAGGGAAACCTAGCAAACCTATACATTTTTGAAACCTAGACACCCAGGGGAATCCAGGATGGGGTGACTTGTCTGGCTCTCACCAGGTTCTGTTACCCAGAATCCCTTGCAAACTTCACAATTTGTCAAAACAAACACATTTTCCTCACATTTCTGTGGTGTAAAATTCTGGAATCTGCGTGGATCCACAAAATTCCACCCACCCCGCATTCCCCAAAGTCTTCCGAGAAAATGGTACCTCACTTGTGTGGGTAGGCCTAGTGCCCGCGACAGGAAACAGCCCAAAACGCTATGTGGACACACCACATTTTCACAGTGAAAACTGACCCTTTTTTTGCAAAGAGCCTAGCTGTAGATTTTGAACCCTAGCTCTGCCGGCACCTATGGAAACCTAGCAAACCTATACATTTTTGAAAACTAGACACCCAGGGGATTCCAGGATGGGGTGACTTGTCTGGCTCTCACCAGGTTCTGTTACCCAGAATCCCTTGCAAACCTTAAAATTTGTCCCAAAAAAACAAATTTTCCTCACATTTCTGTGGTGGAAAGTTCTGGAATCTGCGTGGATACACAAAATTCCATGCACCATGCATTCCCCAAAGTCTTCGGAGAAAAATGGTACCTCACGTGTGTGGGTAGGCCTAGTGCCCGCGATAGGAAACGGCCCAAAACGCAACGTGGACACACCACATTTTCACAGTGAAAACTGACCCTTTTTTTGCAAAGTGCCTAGCTGTAGGTTTTGAACCCTAGCTCTGCCGGCACATAGGGAAACCTAGAAAACCTATATATTTTTGAAAACTAGACACCCAGGGAAATCCAGGATGGGGTGACTTGTCAGGCTCTCACCAGGTTCTGTTACCCAGAATCCCTTGCAAACCTCAAAATTTGTAACAAAAAAAAACATTTTCCTCATATTTCTGTGGTGGAAAGTTCTGGAATCTGTGTGGATCCACAAAATTCCACACACACCGCATTCCCCAAAGTCTCCTGAGAAAAATGGTACCTCACTTGTGTGGGTAGGCCTAGTGCCCGCGACAGGAAACGACCCAAAACGCAACGTGGACACACCACATTTTCACAGTGAAAACGGACCCTTTTTTTGCAAAGTGCCTAGCTGTAGATTTTGAACCCTAGCTCTGCCGGCACCTAGGGAATCCTAGCAAACCTATATATTTTTGAAAGCTAGACACCCAGAGAAATCCAGTATGGGGTGAATTGTCTGGCTCTCACCAGGTTCTGTTACCCAGAACCCCTTGGAAACCTCAAAATGTGTCAAAAAAACACATTTTCCTCACATTTCTGTGGTGGGAAGTTCTGGAATCTGTGTGGATCCACCAAAATTCCACCCACCCGCATTCCCCAAAGTCTTCCGAGAAAAATGGCACCTCACTTGTGTGGGTGGGTCAAGTACCCGTGACAGGCAAGGACCCAAAACCTATTGAGGCGACATCAAAATTACCTATCACAAAACAACCTGGTTTTGCAAGGGGGAGTCCCATGAATTTTTAGCCCCGGGCTCGGCGGCCATCTAGGGAAACCTACCACACCCACACATTTCTGAAAACTAGACACCCGGGGGAGTCGAGAAAGGTATGGTTTGCGTGGGTCCCCCAACATTTCCCTACCCAGAATCGCCTGCAAACCTCAAATTTAGCTGAAAAAATCACTTTTTTCTCAAATTTCTGTGTTGGAAAGTTTTGGAATCTGCGATGGATCCACAAATTTCCTTCTACACATCATTTCACCAGGTCTCTCGATAAAAATGGTACCTCACTCGTGTGGGTCGGTCAAGTACCCGCGACAGGCAAGGGCCCAAAACGTATTGAGGAGACATCAAAATGACCTATCGCAAAACAAATCTGTTTTGCAAGGGGGGTCACGTGGGTTTTTGCCCCCGGCCCGGCGGCCATCTTGGGAAACCTACCAAACCCACACATTTCTGAAAACTAGGCACCCGGGGGAGTCCAGCGAGGTATGCCTTGCGTGGGTCCCCCCAACATTTCCCTACCCAGAATCCCCTGCAAACCTCAAATTTTGTTGAAAAAATCAATTTATTCTCACATTTCTGTGTGGAAAAGTTGTAGGATCACTGGGCTGACACAAATTTCCTACCACCCAGCGTTCCCCCAGGTCTCCCGATAAAAAAGGTACCTCACTTGTGTGGGTAGGCATAGTGGCTGCAACAGGAAATGGCCCAAATCGTACTGTGGAGACTTCAAAATTACCTGGTTTGGGGGAGCACCTGGTTTTTGGCCCGGGCTCACCGCCATCTAGGGAAACCTACCAAACCCACACATTTCTGAAAACTAGACACCCTGGGGAGTCCAATGAGGTATGACTTGCGTGGATCCCCCAACGTTTCCCTACTCCTGAATCCCCTGCAAACCTCAAATTTAGCTGAAAAAAACACATTTTCCACATATTTTTGTGTGGAATCACCGTGCCGAGCACAAATGTCCTACCCCACAGCATTCTCTTTAGAGTCATGAGTAAAATTATATCTCACTTGTGTGTGTGTCCAATGCAGAATTGGCTAAAAACTGATTTTTAAAAAATGTAGCGCTTAGAATTCTCGGTGCTATACCCTTAATCCCTATGTTATGGGCTCTTCCCAGTCACAGGCCTTTGCTCAAACCCACACAAGTGAGGTATCATTTTACTCAGGAGACTGAGGGGAATGCTGTGGGGTAGGACATTTGTGCCGGCACGGTGATTCCACCCAAAATATGTGGAAAATGTGTTTTTTCAGCTAAATTTGAGGTTTGCAGGGCATTTTGGGTAGGAAACGTTGGGGAATCCACGCAAGCCATACCTCGCTGGACTCCCGGGTGTCTAGTTTTCAGAAATGTGTGGGTTTGGTAGCTACCAAGATGGCCACCGAGCCCGGGCCAACATCCCAGGTGACCCCCCTTGCAAAACCAGGTTGTTTTGTGATAGGTCATTTTGATGTCTCCTCAATACGATTTGGGCCCTTGCCTATCGCGGGTACTTGGGGCACCCACATGAGTGAAGGTACCATTTTTATCGGGAGACCTGGGAGAACGCTGGATGGTAGGAAATTTGTGGATCTACGCAGAATCCAGAACTTTCCACCACAGAAATGTGAGGAAAATGTGTTTTTTTTTTACAAAGTTTTAGGTTTGCAAGGGATTCTGGGTAACAGAACTTGGTGAGAGCCAGACAAGTCACCCCATCCTGGATTCCCCTGGGTATCTAGTTTTAAAAAATGTATAGGTTTGCTAGGTTTCCCCAGGTGCCGGCAGAGCTAGGGTTCAAAATCTACAGGTAGGCAATTTGCAAAAAAAGGGTTAGTTTTCACTGTGAAAATGTGGTGTGTCCACGTTGTGTTTTGTGCCGTTTCCTGCAGCGGGCACTAGGCCTACCCACACAAGTAAGGTACCATTTTTCTCAGAAGGCTTTGGGGAATGCGGGGTGTGTGGAATCTTGTGGATCCACACAGATTCCAGAACTTTCCACCACAGAAATATGAGGAAAATGTGTTTTGTTTTACAAAGCTTGAGGTTTGCAAGGGATTCTGGGTAACAGAACCTGGTGAGAGCCAGACAAGTTACCCCATCCTGGATTCCCCTGGTTGTCTAGTTTTAAAAAATTTATAGGTTTGCTAGGTTTCCCTAGGTGCCGGCAGAGCTAGGGTTCAAAATCTACAGCTAGGCACTTTGCAAAAAAGGGTCAGTTTTCACTGTGAAAATGTGGTGTGTCCACGTTGCGCTTTGGGCCGTTTCCTGTTGCGGGCACTAGGCCTACCCACACAAGTGAGGTACCATTTTTCTTGGAAGACTTTGGGAATGCGGGTGGGTGGAATTTTGTGGATCCACGCAGATTCCAGAACTTTCCACCACAGAAATGTGAGAGAAAATGTGTTTTTGTGACAAAGTTTGAGGTTTGCAAGGGATTCTGGGTAACAGAACCTGGTGAGAGCCAGACAAGTAACTCCATCCTGGATTCCCCTGGGTGTCTACTTTTCATAAATGTATAGGTTTGCTAGATTTCCCTAGGTGCCGGCAGAGCTATGGTTCAAGATCTACAGCTAGGCACTTTGCAAACAAAGGGTCAGTTTTCACTGTAAAAATGTGGTGTGTCCACGTTGCGGTTTGGGCCGTTTCCTGTCGCAGGCACTATGCCTAGCCACACAAGTGAGGTATCATTTTTATTAGAAGACTTTCGGGAATGCGGGGTGGGTGGAAATTTGTGGATCTGCACAGATTCCAGAACTTTCCATCACAGAAATGTGAGGAAAATGTGGGTTTTTGTTTACAAAGTTTGAGGTTTGCAAGGGATTCTGGGTAACAGAACTGAGTGAGAGCCACACAAGTCACCACATCCTGGATTCCCCTGGGTGTCTAGTTTTCAAAAATGTATAGGTTTACTAGATTTCCTTTGGAGCCAGCTGCGCTAGGACCCAAAATCCAGAGGTAGGCACATTCCGCAAAAAAGTCTGTGCCTAGTGGGCTTTCTGCCGCCCTGGGGAGGGGGGAAATCGGGGGCTATGGCCCCGATATGCCCCCTAGGGGGGCAGAAAGACTGTGGCTATTTTGTTTGGGTGGGTGGGGACATTGGGATGCCCATTCTGGGCAGCCCCCACCCCTACGTATAAAAAAAGCCAGCATAATCGCTGGTGCCTCGGGGGCAGATCAGGGGCTACTGCCCCCATTTGCCTCCTGGGAGGGACATAAAGACAGTGGCAACTTTTTTGGGGGGGTGGTGGCATTGGCATGCCCATTCAGGGCAGCCCCCACCCCTACGTATAATAAAAATAAATCCCTGTGGCCTAGCCTAGTGGGCTATCTGCCCCCCTGAGGGGGGCAGATCAGGGCCTACTGTCCCCATCTGCCTCCTGAGGGGGGGCAGAAAGACTGTGGCATTTTTTTGGGGGCATTGGCATGCCCATTCTGGGCAGCCCCCGCCCTGAACTTTGAAAAACATGTACCCCTGGTGCCTAGTGGGCTTTCTGCCCCCGACGGGGCAGATAAGGGGCTACTGTGCCTCCCGGGGCAGGAAGACTGTGGTAATTTTTGGGGGTGGGGTCATTGGCATGCCCATTCAGGGCAGCCCCCACCCCTACGTATAAAAAAAATAAATCCCTGTGGCCTAGTGGGCTATCTGCCCCCCTGAGGGGGGGCAGATCAGGGGCTACTGTACCCATCTGCCTCCTGAGGGGGGGCAGAAAGACTGTGGCAGTTTTTGGGGGGGCATTGGCATGCCCATTCTGGGCAGCCCCCGCCCTGAACTTTGGAAAAATAAAAATCCCTGGTGCCTAGTGGGCTTTCTGCCCCCCCGGGGGGCAGATAAGGGGCTATTGCCCCATCTGCCTCCCAGGAGGGGCAGAAAGACTGTAGCATTTTTTTGTGTGGGGGTAATTGCATGCCCATTCTGGACAGCCCCCACCCCTACGTATATATATTTAAAAGATCCCTGGGGCCTACTGGGCTATCTGCCCCCCGGGGGGCAGATCAGGGGCTATTGCCCCCATCTGCTTCCTGGGGGGGCATAAAGTCTTATTCCTTCTTTGGGGGGGTAGGGTGGAGACTTTGGCATGCCCTGGCATCTAGGGTGCTTTCTGTCGGGGGGCAGATTGGACGCTATTGCCCCATCTGCCTCCCAGGAGGGGCAGAAAGACTGTAGCATTTTTTTTGGGTGGGGGTATTTGCATGCCCATTCTGGGCAGCCCCCACCTGGGGCCTAGTGGGCTTTCTGCCCCCCCTGGGGGCAGATCAGGGGCTATTGCCCCATCTGCTTCCTGGGGGGCAGAAAGTCTTATTCCTTCTTTGGGGGGTAGCGTGGGGGCTTTGGCATGCCCATTCTGGGCAGCCCCCACCCCTGGTGTATAAAACAAAAAATCCCTGGCGTCTAGGGTGCTTTCTGCCCCCTGGGGGGCAGATTGGGGGCTACTGCCCCCATCTGCCCACCAGGGGGGGCAGAAAGTCTGTCTGGGAAAATTAAATGGGGAGGAGCAAAGGCCCTTGCCCAAGGGGCCGCTCCCCCCTCCCTGGTGGCTAGTGGGTGGATCCCAAGCAGGGATCCACTAGGGACCGGTACCATTGGAAAGGGGAGATTCTCCTCTTTCCAACGATACCTCTCCCATCTGTTTCGGTGCTCGGGGGGCTGAAATAGCCCCACAAGCACCGAAACTGAGAAACTGAAACTAAGTTTCAGTTTCGTGTTCATTGCAATGACGATAGCGCGCCATGCACGCGATCGACATTGCAAGGAAATCACAAAACAGGCCTTGGGAGGTTTGGGAAGCTCTTCCCCACCTCCCCAGGTAAAAAATAAAAATGGGAAATCCCTCTGCTGTCTGCAGCAGAGGAATTTTCTGAGCATGTGCTCATGACGGCATGGTTCCATCATAAGCACAGGAGCACTGGTGCTCATGACGGAACCATTCCGTCATGAGCACCCAAAGGGCTAATTGTTAATTGTTGAGTGCTAATAAATGTACTTAAAGAAATTTCTATTTGGTTGTTTGGGCATTATGGTCTAAAGATTAGATTTTTCCTGCATGCATCTGTATATTGATAAATTCATGAATTAAATTAGTCCTCAGTGAATTTGTTTTCTGTATCACAATAACTGCTGTTGGTTCTTGACTGGCATATTTGGTCAACCCTTTTTTCAGATCACTGCCAAGCATGGACACTGTAGTGTCTTGTGAGTTAGAAATGAGGGAACCCTTTTGGCTCATGATGAACTCCGTAGAAATGTGATGTAAGTGTTAGAGCTGAATGCAATGAAGGCTGGTTTAAAAGTTGAGTTCGCAGTTACACACAGATGAATAAAGAAGTGTAATACTAAGCTCTGTGTGTGGCGTAGTCATTTGCGAGCAACCAGGCTGGGGAGAACGCTATATCTGGCAATGAGTTTGGGGATAATTAACACAAAGATCGACAGTGCTCTCCCAAAGAGTTTGCTTGTGCATGCCACATGTGTTGCAGTCAAAGTACAGAACCTTCGCTTAACGCAAGTGGATTCAAAGCACAACTCCAGCCACTGTAAAGAAGTTGAAAACAACAAAAGCATTGCAAAGAAATCTACATGTCGGTGACTGAGAATCTGCTGGTCAGACCGTACATAAAGGTACCGCATTGCTATGCAACATACAGTCAGACATAAATTGGAGCGTTAATACTGAAGGCAGATACAAACAGATTTTCAAAGAGCAGCTATTGATAAGCACAAATTGTAAGATAACATTACAGTTAGAAAGTGGTGAAGACAAAGAGCTTGCAAAGAGCAGTCAAAGGATAAAACAGTTATTTACTCACCAGAACCTGAGTAAAGTGAGCAGGTACAACCTCAGCCCCAGGCACTGCAACCAAGACCAAGCACAGGGATTGTGTTTGACAAGTGTGCGACAATCACCACGATCTCCGAATAGTGAAGGGTGTTCATGGAGGCGAATACTGAGGCTGTCTTTCCAAAGGTCATCCAGGATGATCCAGAGACCAGCACATCTAAAGGCCTTAGAGATGGCTCACACAAGCAGAGATGGCCTTAGAGATGGCTCAAACAAGCAGGATCAAGACGACAAGTCAAGAGCTAGAGAGAGCACCACCCTCAACATCAGCTACTTCCATAAATGGCTACAATGCTGCTGCTTTCCTGAAACCACCACCACCGTTTGATACCACCAAAAAGCAAAATTTTGACAATAGATGGACTGCTTGGATAGAGACATCTGATGATTTCATTGATGCACTTGAAGAGACTGATACCAAAAAGATTATCAAGTATCTCAAAAATCTTGCTGGTGATGTTGTAAAAGAAGTCATGAAGAAAATGCTGTGAACTAATGAAGAAGTCACATATCGTCAAATTAAAGAGGTGTTGAATCTCAAGTTTAATTCAATGCCAAATTTTGATTGCGAACTATACATCTTAAACCAAGAACGCCAGAAAGTTGGTGAAACCATTTCTGAATTTGTAGAGCGACTCAACACACTCGTCAGACATTGTTAGTTCAATAAATTTAATGATGAAGAAGCTATACGTTTGAGAGTTATTGACGGATGCTTGTCAGATTCCTTCAGAAGACGAATGCTGAGAGAAACTCTTAGTCTGGAGTGAATGTTAATGGCTGCCAGAGTCAAAGAGCATGCTGACAGACAAGCTGCTGGCATGGAGGCCGGAGGTGCCCAGAATGAATCCGTCCATGAGTGTAAACAGTAATCCAAAACAAAAGACTGAAGGACACAAAGTGATGGCTCCACATAAAAAAAAGCTGTGCTTTAGATGGGGATTTTCATTTTCACATGAAGGTAAATATCCTGCTTTTGGAAAGATATGTAAAGGCTGTGGAGAGGAGAACTATTTTGTGATGGTTTGCAAAGCGAAGGAAAAAGTAAGTGAGTCATGGAACAAAGACAAAATGGCCACCAGAATGTTCCAGAAGCAACGTTCGATGCACACTCACATGGCCAAGCTGTGACATCAGTTAAGACAAATCGACACTGAACGAAGTCGATCGTCGTCTAAATCATCATCATACAGTTCTTCTGTATCAGTATCAAGTGAAAGTGATAAAAATGATTGTGCCATGTCGATGTTTACCTTATAAGAGCGTGCACATGTTGGTTTGGCTGCTTGTGAAGAAAAATGTCAGTCAAAGAAGGATCAACATGCCAAAGTAAAAAGTCATTCAAACATTGTCTGAAGAATACACTCAAAGTAAATGATTGTTTGATACCTTTCATTATCGAAGGTGATGCATCGATAAACATTATGCCTGAGGAGAAATACAATTAATTATCTCCATTGCAGATACTTACACCAACAAAACCAAACTGTATACATGGGCTGAATTGATGACCTTAAAAAGTCATGGTTCATTTGTACGAAAATGAAACACAAGAAAACGAAGGTGAAAGCACCCATTCATGAGCTTCAAGGCACCAGGTCAAGTGCCTGTCTGCTAATTTTCAGCACAGCCGCTGATATGGGACTGATTTCCATGAATTACAACATGAATGTTCACCACGAAATAGTAAGTCAGGTCCCTTCGTTATTTCATGGTTTGGAAAAGTTTAAAACTATAAAAGAAAAGTTACATATTAATGGGGATATCCGTTCTGTTGCTCAGAGACATAGATGAATTGCATTTCATCTACAAGAAGCTGTTGAAAAAGAACTTGGATCACTTCCTAAGCATGATATTATTGAGCGTTCCACTGGTCCAGCGCCATGGGTTTCTCTCATAGTAGTAGGGCCTAAAAAGGACAGTGAAGGAGCTGTACGCAAATGCGTTGACATGCGTCAGGTCACCAAGGCAATTGAATGAGAACAACATCCAGGTCCACAAATTGCTGACATGATAATGCAATTAAATGTTGCAAAGGTCTTCTCTCGCCTTGATTTAAATAAAGGTGATCATCAGTTAGAACTTGAAGAAGATTGCAGGTACATTAAAACCTTTTCTACAAATGCTGGTCTGTTTTGATACAAAAGACTAAGTTTTGGTGTGTCATCCGTTGCAGAACTATTTCAAGACTTTATTCAACGTATCATACAGCTTGTCATGAATGCATTCAATTACAGCGATGACCTATTGGTTTTCGGACATACACAAAAGTAGCATGATAAAGCTCTTACACAAGTATGTTGTTTACTTGCAGAAGTAGGTTTGACTTGAATGCAAACAAGTTTGAGCTCCATAAGACAAAGCTAAAATTCTTTGGCCATATCTTTTCTGATGAGGGTATAACAAAAGATCCTGCTAAAGTACAAGTGCTGTCAAATGCTGATCCCCCACAAGATGTTTCTATGCTGAGTTCAATTTTTGGCATGGCCAGTTACTGTTCCAGATACATACAAGAGTTTGCCACTGTAAGTGCTCCATTGAGAGACTTGCCGAAAAATAACGTTTTATTTCTTTGGTCACATGAATGTGAGAAAAGCTTTAAAAGAATCAGATAAGCCATTGCCAATGCCACTGACATGACATACTTTAATCCAAAGCTTCATTCAGAAGTTGTTGTTGAAGCCAGCCAAGTTGGGTTAGGCGCTATCCATGCACAGCACAGCGGACGCCCGATTACTCAAAGGCATATTGAGGCATATGCAAGTAAAGGTTTGTCCCAAACAGAACGGGCTAACTCACAACCTGAAAAAGAATGCTTGGCCGTGGTATGGGCTTGGGAACATTTCCATGTATTCCTGTACGGAAAACCTTTACGCTGGTAACTGATCATCAAGCTTTACTGACTATTTGGCAATCCAAAGGCCAAAATGCCTCCTTGCATTGAACGATAGGGACTACTGTTACAAGAGTATAATTATACCACTATGCATTGTCCATGGAAGGATCAAAACCCTACTGACTACTTTTCCAGAGTGTCTATACAAGTTCATGGTACTCCGTCAAAGATGGCTGAGGCCTATGTTAACTTAATTGTAAAATCAAACACACCAGCTGCCATTTAGTTAGCCCAGATTATCACTGCCTCGAGCCATGATAGTGGCATGTAAAAGTTGAAGGATGTAATTACACATCAGTCATGGAACCAACACACTTGACCGCTCACCAGTGATGGTGAATATCAAAAATATTAAAATGTCAAGGATAAACTGTCCATAACTCAGGAAGGAGTTATACTGTGAGGGTCAAGAATTCTGATTCCGGAGAGTCTGCCACAGAAAATAATTGAAGTGACCCATGAAGGACATCGTGGAATCTTTGCTAGAAACCGAGCTCTCCGAGACCTTGTCTGGTTTCCTTATCTTGATCACAGGGTTGCAAAGGAATTAAATGGCTGTCATTTATGCAACTGCCTTTCTACAAAAACTACACTCCACACCTTGAAAATATCAGAACTCCCAAAGCATGCATGGGAGAGAATAGCCATTGACTATTTAGGTCCACTCGACAATGGACATCACCTGCTGGTGATTATGGATTAATATTCACAATTTCCATTAATTGAAGATGTTTTATCTACTACTCAAGAACGAGTCATTGAAAGACTAGATGGCATCTTCACAGCATGGGGTCTTCCAGCCATAGTGAAGTCTGCCAATGGCCGCCCTTTCAAAAGCCAAGTGTTTAAAGATTTCGGGGGGGCGGAGCTTGCTTGGACCAAGATGGCTGCTTGAGCCGCGTGCTCCGTAACACCGTCACAATATCCGATAATTATACGGCAACTGCAGCGTGTGTAAGACCAAAGACAGTCTCCTCTGACCCCCGGAGTACTGTGGCAATGTTCTGAGACGCCTCAGACCACTGTGCGGCTATCCTGAGCGAGTTTGGATCGCCGACTGAGACTGGCCTGGCTGGGACCCGGACACCGGACTTGCGTAGACGCGGCGGGCGGCACTTGCCTGGTGCCGCTCCTGCACTGGGACCGGGCCTGCACTCGGGGCACCGATACTGACGTGGGCAGTGTGCTCGCTGGGTTGGCGGCCTCGGCGGGACCTCTGGGTGAGTGACCCTCCCTGATTTGGGCCGACGCGGATCGAAACGGGGTTCTGCTGTGTGCCCCGGATCCAGCGACGGAAGAGTGCGCGCTACGGAAGCGAGCTAGCCGTGCCAGAGGCCTTGACAGCACGCTGACCTCGACCGAGTCCCAGGGCGCATTACGGACACCTTGGGGCGGAGCCCTCCCCCGCAACGAGTGGCGGAGGCCTGAAGGACTTGGGCACTGGCACGAGGTGAGGCGGCCCCCCCTCTTCTTTGTTGGACACTGGGAGCCCCGGAGACGAGCAGCCCATATGATAGCAGTGCGCGCCCCGCCACGGTGAGCACTGCGGAATCCCTTGGGAGCCATACGGAGGGGGCTGCATTGTGCTTCGGAGCGGGGGCCTACCACAACAACACTGAATGCCCGCTTTGCGATCCAACTTTGCACGGGAGATGCAGCCCCCTCCTGACTGTTTGAATGGGTCCTGCAAGGCTGGGATCGATGGAACTAAGCTGCGGTGGCGGCCTAGCCTCGATTGCCAATGACGCTGAATCCTGCTGTGGCGCGTGCGGTGGTTGGGGATCCTACTGATGCAGCTTGTGTACGGGAGCAGCGACAGGCGGCATAGGCGGGTGATCAGTATGCCTGCATACTGCGCTCAACATAGCGGACGGGACAGCCTTGATTGCCACTACCAGAGTGGGTGTGTAGAGCCGCTGACCTGGGGCCTTAAGTAGGCTGCTGAAATCAGCACTGGAGTGAGCGTTACCGGTATCCGACGCCATCCTTGGTCCGAGGGGCTATTTGGGCTGCTGCCACGTGTAGCCTACTGTGTGGATCATGCCTCCCTCCGCCGGCTACATTACTGCCCCGTGTGTCAGTGGAAATCCGCCAGCCGTGTGGCCTTCCGGAGGCTAAAGATGGGCAGGTTCGACAGGACGCAGCCGAGACTAACGTTCGAGAAGAAAAGATCCAAGTCTAAAGACTTGTCCCTTGACGACGCCTTCAGCATGCAGGAGCACCAAGCAGATGACTCACGTCCAGACATTCGTGGAATGCTGGTGGCTATGGAAAAAAGCCTGCAGAGTGGCATTGCGGCTCTTGGCACAAAAATGGATGCATTGTCCTATAGAATGGACCGCATGGTTGAGAGGATAGATAAACACGCAGAGAGACTTGACATGTCCGAACGAAGGATGATGGAGGTGGAGGAGGCACATACCACACTGGACTCTGATCACAAACAACTGGGCAGAGTGTTGCGGGTCCTGCAGGACAAAACCGAAGACTTAGAGGCGCGCTCTCTGCGCTGCAACCTCAGAATCACGGGACTGCCGGAGACTACAAATACTGGCAATATAGAGCAATTCACAGAGAAGTTATTGAAGACCCTGCTGGGTGAGGACTCGTTTTCAGCTATGTTTGTTGTTGAACGAGCGCATCGCTCCTTGGGGCCCCGGCCACCCCCGGGGGCACCCCCTCGTCCGATCATTGCTAAACTTCTCAACTACCGCGACCGTGATGTGGCGCTGAGGTTGGCCAGGGAGAAGCAGCCTCTGGGGTTTGAAGGCTCCACGATATCGCTATTTCCCGACTTCACGCTCCGAGTTCAGGAGGCACGTCGACAGTTTGCCCCGATGAAAAAACAGCTTTGCGACCTTGGTGTGGATTATGCCATGCTTTACCCAGCAAAGTTGCGGGTCAATAGGCAGGGCCGATCCCACATCTTCACTGACCCGAAGGTCCTGCAGAAGGTGCTGAAAGACTGGTCGAGAGAACACCGTCCTATCCCTGAGAGGCAGCTGCAGGACGAAGCTGCAGGAGGATCATTAGAGGACCAGGACTGAACTTTGCCCACTACTATTGCCTGATAAGTATGGTCTTTGTCCTGAAACAGTGTTGGAGAAGCTCTCCTGGGGGTCTAATGCTGGGGTAGTAAGGCTTTATCAGTCCACTGTTTTTGCTCTTTGACCTCGAAGGGTACTCACCTACTGTGCTTTGATTGCTCCACCGTGTTGCGGAGGGATTTGTGTGGGAGGGTCTGGGCAGGACGGGTGAGGCTGGGGTTGTGAGCCTGGCGTGAGCACTGACACCATGTGGGGGGCACAGACCTTTGATGCGGCATCCCTTGGGTAAGGGCAGGGCCCTGTAGGGCAATCATGCATATGCATCTCGGCTGATGTTGTACTTAGGGAGGGGGGGACACCATATATATGGCAGTTGCATAGGATTGTTGAGACGGTGCCTGGAGCGTGGTTATAAGTTGTTTTGATAGTACTCTTTGCCTGATGAGCAATTTCCGCCCACTCGTGCAATACACCTGGGAATGTTATTTTTGTTCTTGGGAGGGACAGGGTGGGGGAGGGATTGGGGAGGGGACGGGGAATGTCTGCGACCATGTTGGGGAAGGTCTGCTGTGGGTGGGGGGTAGGCGGGTGTTGAGAAGCAATTGGATGTCATTTCAAACAGATGTTTTTTATCAGTACATACATGGTGAGATAGACTGCGGCCAGAGACGCAGATCAAAATACAGGGTGAGACAAAACAAGTGTGATGGTGGTACATAGTAATGCTTGTGAGAATTTCACTATTGATGCGTTCCGGGCGCTCACATGGAATGTTAGGGGTCTAAACAATTACAGGAAACTCTGCAAGGTGCTCCACTACTTGAAACATCATGCTGTTGACGTAGCTTTGCTACAGGAGATGCACCTGCCACTTGACAGCCCCTTACTACACAGCAGAGGTCTATGGGACAACACACATGCCTCAGGTTTTACTACACACTCCAGGCGGGTAATCACGTGGATCAATCCTAAATCTCCCTATACCCTAGAACCACTTGGCACTGACAGGGACGGTAGATATACGATATCTAGATGTCGGGGGAAGGGCATTGACTTGGTTTTGGTTAATATTTATGGCCTGAATTATGACTGCCCCGAATTCTTCACTTCCCTGGTGGCCACCGTAACTAAATACAAAGATAGTAGGTTCCTCTGGGGGGGGATCTTAATCTGGTCCGGAACCCAAATGTGGACCGGTCGGGGGGCCCCGAGCGACATCCCTCTGTGGCTGCTAGGGCGTTGGAGTCTGCTATGCTATGTCTGGACCTGCGTGACGTCTGGCGCTCGAGATTTCCGCTCAAAGGGGGATACACTCACTATTCTGCTTATTATAATCTCCACACTAGGATAGATTATTGGTTGGCATCTACACCCCTGTGTGACGATGTCAGGGAATGCAAGGTCCTCCCCGCACTCTATCTGATCATTCCCCCTGCTAATAGTGATAGCCACCCCTAAGACACGCGTACCGCCGTTCACATGGCGATTTCCTCCATATTCGCTGCTGGACACAGCCTTCAAGGCGGAGCTATGCGGAGGAAATTGAAACATTCTTCGCTACTGTCTGTGGATAGTTTCCAAACGATCTGGGAGGCGTTTAAAGTTTACATTAGGGGCATAGCTATGTCCAAGCACTCGGGTGTCCTCCGGGACATTCAAAGGCTTCTGGCCGATCTAGAAAGGAAGCTGGGAGTATTAGAACAGCGACAACTGGTAAGTGCGGACGACGCAGTGGCTTCTGAACTCAAGTCACTTCTGGCAGAATATCATGACGCACTGGATGCTGAACTCCAGCATTTAGGGAAATACGCCACTGCACGCGTGTATGGGGAGGCAGAAAGGCCGGGCGCATTTTTAGCACAGCTGCTCCGGAGGCGCCGCAGTAAAGCCCTAGTCTCGGAACTTAAATCAGCGGAAGGAACAGTTCTCACGGAGTAGACGGAAATAGCGGAGCGCTTTAGAAGTTATTATGCGGAGCTATACTCTACCGCTCCTCCAGGACAGAGGAGGAAATCTTAGATTATCTCTCCTATATTAAACTTCCTCACCTCTCGAATTCCCATTGTGAGTTTCTGATGAGGCCGGTGGAAAAAGACGAGATAGTGCTGGCCCTGACGGGAATGAAAGCAGGCGGCGCCCCTGGGGTAGATGGCCTTACCGTGGCTTTTTACAGGGCATTTCTTGATATCCTTTTGCCGCATCTGTCTGTGCTCTTTGATGACATGTGCCAAACCGGAACGATGCCCCCTACAATGAGGGAGGGAGTGATAGTCGCTATACCTAAGCCGGGGAAGCCGCTTGAGGAATGCGGGTCATACCGCCCGCTATCCTTGTTAAACGTCGACACTAAAATCTACGCTAAAATCCTTGCTAACCGTATAGCTCCTCTTGCGCAGATTCTTGTTGCCCCTGAACAAGCAGGGTTCATCCCGGATAGGAACCTCACTTACAATTTACGCAGGGTATTCTCAGCCTTACAGCATACGTGACAAGATACCAAGGCAGTTGCAGTCTTTCTCGATATGGAAAAGGCCTTTGACTCTGTCGAATGGCCCTTCATGCGCCAAGTCTTGACAAGGATGGGTCTGGGCCCGGTTTTTCTACAATTGATAGGGGTGCTGTCTAATCATCCCTCTGCCAGAGTCCGAGTAGGCAGTCTGGTGACGGATCCCTTTAACATCACCCGAGGGACGAGGCAGGGATGCCCGCTGTCCCCAATATTATACGCATTGGTAGCTGAGCCGCTGGCCTGTGCACTGCACGAATACCACAGCCGCAGGGATATTAGACTGTCGAAATATGAACTAATAGTGTCAACTTACACTGATGACACATTACTGTACGTCCGCGATCCGGAAAACAATCTTTCCTCCTTCTTGCGAGAGGTGGTGCACTTTGGCGCTCTGTCGGGGCTGCAGGTCAACTGGCCCAAGTCTGTCATTGTCCCGCTCACGCCGCCACAACGTCGCATGAGCCGGACTACCCCCTGCAGTGGTTCACGGAATCGATTAGGTACCTGGGTTTACAGGGACACCCAGACTCAGAGGTCGTATTCAGGGAAAATTATGGCACGGCTGTCAGTAGACTCGAGGATGCGTGGAGGCCTGGATAAGGCTTCCTCTGTCCCTGTTAGGCAGAGTCTCAATTATGAAGATGGTGGTACTGCCGCGGTTCTTGTTTTTATTTATGAATATTCCCATGGTTTTACCAAGCTCCTTTTTTAGCCGGGACACGACGTTATTGATAAAATTAGCCTGGGCGGGCAAATAAGCCAGGGTCAAGTGGCAGACATTAACCTTGCCGTACCACATGGAGGGACTGGGAGCTCCGGATTTAAACTTATATTATAGGGCTGCACAGTGTGCTCATGCATACTACTGGATGCATGGTCCTCCGGACGCTCCGCATCTCCGCCTTGAGACGTTAGTTGCTGATCCGCTACCACTCCCAGCCTTAATATTTGAAGATGCAGACCGCAGGACGGGTATACTCGACTCCATCAATGCTACTCGACATGCTTGGCATTTTCTACTGCAGCTCCAAGCTGGAGCCCTGCTATATTCCCCAGTTATGCCCCTTAACTGGGTTCGATGGTTGCCCCCCTGCCGAGACCGGGGGGTGATTCGAGCATTGAACTCTCTGAATATTCAGACGGCTGGAGATCTCTTCCATAACGGCGTGGTTAAACAATGGGAGGCGCTGGCGGGGGGGATCCCCCTCATACCCTGCTGCAGCAGTTTCAGTTCCACAGGACGAGACATGCTTTACGCGATATATTGGGGGAGGACCTCATAGAGCCGCCTGAGGTTGCAGAGTTAACCTATGTTATCAAGGCTCAATCGCCCCGGGGGATTGTCTCCAAGATTTACAAGATCGCCATGTCCCACAGGGTCAATCAGTACTCTAAGGCCAGGTTAGACTGGCAACGAGACCTACAGCAACCGATCGATGATGCGATGTGGGCATATTGCTGCACCAGTACACGTCGGATCTCGCTCAATGGCAGGCACAGACTGATCCATTTTAAGTACCTCAATAGGACGTATTACACCCCCGAGAGATTGTGTCGATACGGGTTGAGGGAGGCTGCTGCCTGCGATAGATGTTCGGAACCCACGGCCGATTTTATGCACTTGGCCTGGTCTTGCCCAGGGGTACACAACTTTTGGGGATTGGTTTTTGGTGAACTGGCGAAAATAACAGAATCAGAACTCCCCTTGGACCCTGCTCTGGCCCTGTTAGGTTATTCCAAAAAGATCCCACTAGGGAGGCGCAGACTGATAGATATGGGGCTTCTTCTAGCAAAACGTAGAGTAACGATCAACTGGTTCCGCGGCCCCACCCCTATGGTGGCGCAGTGGTCCCAAGATATGCTTTTTTGCTGCACACAGTCGAAGAATTTTAGTGAAATACTTCCCCCTAGAAGTCGTCCCAAAAACTTCTGGGGACTTTATATGACATATATATATCTACCAGAGGACCGGAACAGTCAGGGACTGACGGTGACATGCTGCCCCAGGCCTCCACGCCGTCTGTTGCTTGATCCCCCCCGTGACTTCACCAGGTGGGCACACGGACCGCTGAGTTGGGGTCATTCCTCCATGTGGGTCCCTACGGCTTTGCTTAGGAGTGACTGTGAATGATGCCATCACAGATACCAGTATGTTACACTGTAATTATTTACATAGATATGCTGAAATGTACTTGATCTGTTTGTACTATACCTGATCGCACTTAACTGTACACCATGTGCATGCTTTCTAGTGGTTGTGATGTTTCAAATTGCTTCTTATATGTTCTGTAAAAGCTTGACAAATAAAGAAATAAAAAAACAAAGTGTTTAAAGATTTCTTGGAGCATTTGAGTATAAAGCATCACAAGAGCACACCTTTGTGGCCGCAGGCCAATGAACTTGTTGAGCGTTTTATGAGTATGCTAAAGAAAGCAGTGTAGTATGCTACTCTTGAGAAGCTCAATTTGAAAACTGTGTTGAATTTTACCTTGAGAGCTCATCATTCAACACCACACTCCACCACAGGTGAAAGTCCTGCGACATTGATGTTCGGGAGAGCAATGAAACCCCAAGTTACCTCAATGGGCCAATCAGAGAAAGAAAGATGAGAAAGCAACTCATAAGAAGGACTTAGTGAAAAAACAAAACATGAAAACGTATGCTGACCAAAGAAGAAGTGTGAAGAACATCGTCTTTAAGAAAGAAGATCGAGTGCTCGCATGACAGATGCAGTGAAGAAAATCTGATGCTCCATTTGATGCACAACCTTTTCAAGTGGTATCTACTACCAGAGGCTCTTCTCATTTTAGGCACTTCACTAATCGTTCATCAGATCTAACTGTTGAAGGAGAGACTGGGTCTGAAACATCAGTGACTGCTGTTGCCTCTACACCATTGACGCAGATCCTGGATATTGGTGATGACAGTTCCCAGTTTCCAAGAACAAGATCAGGTTGAATAATTAAAGCGCCAAAAAGATTGATTTAGGAGATTTAATTGTATATGTCTATCTATGTCTAATTTGTAAAGAAATGTAATATTTTGTTCAACAGAGGGGAGATGTAGTGTCTTGCGAATTAGAAATGATGGAACCCTCTTGGCTCCTGATGGACTCCGTATAACTGTGATGTAAGTGTTAGAGTGGAATGTAATGAAAGCTGGTTTAGAATGTTGAGTTCGCAGTTACATGCAGACGAATAAGGACGTGTAATACTAAGCTCAGTGTGTGGTGTGGTGTTCATTTGTGGGTACCCAGGCTGGGTAGGAAGCTACAGATACAAATGCATTCCATTGCATGTATTAGATCACAGATGAAGCAGTTCACAGATCAACACAAGAAGGGTAAACGTATTGTTTCGGACCTGTTACGCCAATGACATTGAAAAGGGAGCAGCTTAGTACTACACTTTTTACGCTCCACAATGTCAAAAATACAGACTCACAGAGTCAATGTTGGAGTGCAGTAGAGAAATCAATTGACACGCATTTGCGGTTACTGATAATGAGATGCAGATTCTCAGACAGCAAATATATATGCGGCCTTTGAGGACACTGATGTGAAAGAGGGCTTCTGGTCACTGAGAGTAAAACAACCGCAGAACTATGCAATCCCTCCCAAAGAAGAGTTAGGCTTTATGATCCTTTAAAAATCTAAAAGATACTTTGAAATTGAATGCATGATGCCTTGTCATTTGCACCATACACTCTTAATGTCAATCTGTCAATGTGCCATGGCATGCATGGATGTGTCTTTATTTTCTGTGCAGCAATCTGACTTTGATATGAATGCAGGGTAAATAAACGGTTCTGGCATAAACACAGTGAGATTTCCTCAAGTGTTTGCATAAAATGCACAAGACACTGGAAACTAAAATCTTCAGGGCACTACAGAGATTTGTGATTCATACCTCCATAACTATCAAGATTTGCCTTATCAGTTTCAGTTTAAATGAAGATAAGTTTGTTTCAATAACACTCATGATTGTGAAAGTCCAATGGGTCATACTTTATTTTGCAGCTAATTTACTGTTAATTTCAATGTGCATTCGACATAAAAGGGTTCAAATGTTCACTCAAAGCGGCTTCTCATGATCACATACAACAATATATTTTCTTCTATGGCGCATTAGAATTCTATTTTGTTCAAATGTTTAATTATGTGGCCTCAAATCGGCATACCGTACGTAATAAGTGTTTCAGCTCCTGTACAAGGTGTTCAACTATTTCCATCGCCTCTGACACAATTACAACTCTGGAGTGGCTATACATTGAATTCTGTAAAGTTAAATATGATAGATTCTGCAAACCTATCGGACTTGTTACCCAAATTCGAAATTATTCTCAGGTCCTCTGCAAACTTTGACTGCAGGCATTGCATTAAGACAGCTACAGAAATCTCAGCTATTCTTCAACGTGTGCAGCACAAGCCCTTTAAAGACTTGTGTCTCAAATGTTTTGGTGCATCTAACATAAATTAATTTCTTCATCCTTCAAAAACCTTGGCACCAGACTTTTTTAAGTTTGTAACACTTTTTTATGAGGCATCAGCTCAATATTTAAGACAAAAACGTCCAGTTTGTTATCTGGAATCATGTATATTCACCTGATAGATGGTGTTATGCTTCTAGTTTTACTCTTTCTATGAAGTTGAGTTCGACCACACAACACTATTAACTAATTGTCACAAGATATATAAAAGTCTATTTCCCCAGAAAATCTTTCAGCATCTAACATCGCCGTTCCGCAAGGTACAACACGACCAACCATAAAGCCAATTTTCAGTTGCAGAAAATGTCAGTTTCAGATCATGCTTTTCATTCCTTTGAATGGCAATGAAAAACTGCTGGTGCCTTCATTTGCCACAGAAATTAATGCGAAGTATTCCTCTGGCATTACAGCATCCGCATATGAGACTGTTATTCCAACAGCAGTAGTCTTGTTTTGGGACATTGTGCGTCTCCGACAATGCAAATTCACCAATTTGTTATTGATGTTTCTTCAGCATCAACAGTGGTGGCCACCTCTCTATCCTTGAATGACTATTTTGTTGAACTCACTGATGCCTCATCATTATAGTGGCAGCTGGCTCTGAATCCAGGATGGCCTGTGACAGCATTGTTATTTACAACACAGGCAGAAGGGAACCATGTCGTGATGCAACACATCCACTTGCATCGCAACATTGTTCATATCTGCCTACTATTTCTAGGCTCTGTTTGATCCAATTATTTTTCATAGGGTTGGTGATTTAAATTTGTGGCAAAAACTGTTAGACTGAGCTATGTCTATGGTGACTTCCAGCTAATAACAATTACAGCTCATTGAAGAGCAGCATTTTAGCACTTGTTGACTCTACCTTTTTGTCAAGCAGTGCTTCTTCATTGTGCATCACTAATATTTGTCTAATTGGTCATATTTAAAGTGGTCTACCGCAAATTATGACATCATGTGCATCACCATCTCATTCACTGGGGTGGGGTGGGCAGAACTTGCATATTTTTACTCTGCGGAGTTACCTAAAAACTCTGCGAGATTCTGCGGAGGTCCAGGTGGGGCAGAATTCCTGTCCGCCAAGCTGAACAAACCCCACATAAAACAAAGACCAATCCACCAAAGGCCATATCGTTTAAAATAGCCCACTGTGGTAGTGTCATCATCATTACCTCTCGCCTTGTTGTTACATTCCGTTTCCAAGTGGTGAACTCAGCAGCTGCTGCTGCTCCGTTTAGTACTGGTGTTCCGCTCTTCTATACCTTTCAGCCTCTTCCAACTAGGGGTTGGCGGAATTTGCGTAGTCACGCTACGCAAAGCTCCGCGAAATGGTAAAAAATCTCCGCGAGCACGCAAAAGTTCCGCGAACATGCGGAATTGCTTGTTCCGCCTCATTCGCGATGCTTTTTTCCTGTTCGCCAACGCTGTTTGCGTGCTCGGGAGAAATATCTCGCGAACACGCATTTTGAAAGCGGAACAAGCAAAAAACTCCGCGGAGCCGCGGATCGCGGAATTTTTGGCAATTTCGCTGCTCTCCGCAAAACGCAAAATTACCCAAATTCGCGAGCGGAACGGAATTTACCACCCAGGCCTACTTCCAACCAGAGTAGTGTGCAGCAAGCGCTATACTCTTAGCCAAGCAACAAAACTGCAGCTAATAGATAAAGCAAGCTGTGTGCAGGCCCATTCTGGTAGCCAATCACAAATAAAGTCAGCAGCCATTCAGAAAGCACACTCCAGCCATTGCCTCTCCACTGCAGTCCAACCACAGCTCTCTTTCGATTCATTACACCAACCAGAATCTAGCAACTGAGTCTCAGAAGAACCCGCTTTCTCTACGTAACTTCGCCAGTGGCGACAAAGAAGCAGCGAGGTGCTCTCAGTCCCTCTCAACCCAAATTAAATTCAGTTGCAAAGATGTAACACACAAATGTCCCAAGGTTTAGCAGCATAATGGTAAGTTCTGTGCCTGTCTCGTGTGGTAAAATTCTCTTCCTGAATCTAAGTAACACCTGTGCAGAAGCGCCACTAATTCATGGTTTATGGCCCGGGCCAGATAACGAGGTTATTACTAATACCATGTGTTTATAAAAATGAGAAAGTGGCAAGATCTGTATCTGTACTAGTTAGGCAGTATGCAAGTGACATCACGGCGCGCAACATCACGACGCGTGACATCATGGCACATGACATCACGGCGCAAGACATTACATGTGGCATCACAGGATTTGACATCATAGGAAGTGGCATCACAAGCCACGACTTTAATATGTAGGTGTGTGTAAAGCGCTCTGCCACTCTGCTTTGGGTTGAGTAGTGCTATACAAGAAAAAATAGTGGTAGTTAAATTATTTCAACGCCTCCTCAGGGGTAGTAAGCGCTATATAAATTCCTTTTAGTATTATGTAAATACTGGGAGAGACCAACACATCTGACATTCTTACAGTGCATGCATATCTAGTAAACAGAGCCTGAACAAAGTGAAAAGCTGCCTCTCTTAAGTATGTGTGAAGTGCTAACCTTTGTTTCCCCTCTGCTGCATTTGCATCAGGTGTGAGGCTCCTAAATGCTCCCAGCCAGGTTACTCGAACAAAAGGAGGCCTGATGACTCCTCAAATTTGGCCTTTGCTATGAGCCCAGCAGGAGTCTTAAATAAGAAAGCCCCGTCCCCGCCTGCACGTTGTTGCTTGTTGCAGATGGAAACCAGACAATGTGCAGGTGCTGCTGAAAGTGTCCCGGTGTTTGGAAATTACACCGGGACGAGTTCAGCACATTATTTAGTGGGGCCAACTTCTTGGCAGGGTGGACGGCGTTCACCCTGTGAAAATAGTGGGTGGACGCTGTCCACCCGCGTGTACCCCTGACTCGTGCCCTGGTGAGGGGCAAATATTACAGGGGACTCCATATGCTAACATGTTAATGTCTCCTCTCACGTTGGTGCATTACAGTACCAGACAGTCATCAGATTGGCTGCACTGTGCCATTTCTGTGTACACTTTCGCTGATGCAGTTGAATAAACGTTGAAAGTGAGGAAAGGTGCCAAGCCGGGAACAGCTAAGCATGTGACTTCAAGGTAAACGCGATCGCAAAAATGGGTTAATATCGGAAGGTAATGAAGGAGCAACAAGGTGCTCGTCTATATCGTGGGTGCCTGGACCCACTGTTGTCAACCCTGGGGTTCCGTTGCTTCTTAGAGCCTCATGTGCTATTGTTGTGAGCAGAGTAACAAAAGCCACTAGCAGTTCATGCGGGCACTTGGAGAGCTGTAAAGAGCGGCCAAGAGTGAAATCAAACAACACTAATGTCTTTGTGCAGTTTGCGTGCATGTTATGGCAACCCCCTTTTGATGACAAGGCAAAACAGCACAACAAGACAGCAGTTGCAGGGGTTACTTTTCCTGCTATGACTGGAAGCTAATTAGGCAGTGTAAAAAGTGAAAAAGCAGTCATTAGCTTAAGCAGAAAGAAGGCTTTTTCTGACAGTAGCAACAACAACAACAGCAGCCACGTCACACCGGTGCCTAGTCATCCAAGAAGGCTCACCAATGTGCCGAGGCAGCCCCACGGCGAGCAGCTCGGGGCAAAACTAAGTTCTCTGCAATTTTTACAGCCACATCTGCAGCCATATGTTCATTCAAAGAGGTGATGCTCCAACCACGTGGCTTAATATCCAGTCACGCAATTAAAAGAGGAAGATGACACTCACTATGTAGCTGGGAGATGTTGTGTCCCTGCAGCCTACTACGTTCCAATCAGCACGGCACCCCGTGGTGGCGTGGCTGCACGCAAGAGGCCCCTCACACTGGGTATATTAACAAGTGCATCCTGCTGCAGCTCCACTCAGCACATCTATGTTAGTGTTAGGCTCTTACTCCACCGATGCAGTGCAGCAGTGGGTTCTTGAAATCTCGCCACCCTCTGAGTCATACAGAGGAGACATGCCTCCCACTTTACCTTCCAGTCCGACTTCAAGCCCATCAAGTACGGTGATCAGTAGAAGCATAAGTGCAGGACATGGGAGAAGGGGACTGATTGGATGGGGTGGGCAGTAATTTCCGCCACGCTCTCGTGGGTGGAGTTTTTTCTGAACTCCATGCTCCAAGCAGAGCGCATAGTGGGCAAAACTCTTCAAACTCTGCTGGCAGAGCAGAGTTTACCGCCCACCCCTGGGCAAAACTCTGCAAACTCTGTCAGCAGAGCGGAGTTTACCGCCCACCCCTAGTAGTGAAGCAATATGATATTGGGTTGTGTTCTTTACATACACTTCCACAGTTCTGTAATTCATATCATACACCTTCCAACACCATTCTTTGAAGAAGACATGCTTTCAAAATTCTGTGATTTGCCAAAATAACATACTCTTTACAAATGTTTGCGTTCCTCTCCAGAGCAATCATTTGTAGAATGACACAGCCATTGACCACTCCCTTTAATATGGTTTTATTGGACTGTGGCCAAGATATTGATCTGCCCATAAAATTGGCAGATGGTGAACTGCACTGGAGCTGGAACACTTTTTAGAATAGGGTTCTGGCCTGTGGCATATTTTCACTAAAATCACAAGGCTTCTGAAAAATCTTGGTACTGACACCAGTGATTTTAGCAAGTTTGAACAACCCTTCTGCAGCAGAGTATGGGGTAAGGACTCCTGTTCATTTTTGTGTTAAAACAAGGCCCAGAGGTGTATTTTAGACTCTATATATATTTATATTGAAGTTTTATATAACCCAAGGGTATTGGAGTGTTTTACATGAGCACCAAATTACATATATAAGCACAGGAGATAAAGTGATTTGCCCAGAGCACCCACTGGGACCCAAACCTGGTTCCCCAGATCACAAGTTGACAGCTCTGGCCATTAGGCCACATCTATAATTCTCAATTTGTGTGTGAAAGCCATATACAAGTGGGATGATTGTGTATGATTGCATGTAGTGAGCACATTCTCTGATAAAAATAACTTTGTGAAGTACAAAAACAGCAGTAACAATGCTGGAAGGTTCAGCCGGAGTCTTGCTTGGGAATACTTGCAAGGGTTTGTTTTAAAACTGGACTTAAGGACATGGTTGAATACCTTTGCACTAGTGGTGCTGGAACAATTTTCAGAGTGGAGGTGCTGACATCAATGTTACATCACTGAAGATATACGGATTGTGAAAAATCCTTGCTTTACACAAAGTGTAGCAAATGTATTCAGCAGGAGAATGGTAAAGGTTTAGTATGTAGCTGGTGGTGCATTTTGAAGCATTCTTTTGCGGTAGTGCACTGTCATATACAGAAAGCAAATTTTCCACTGAAATGGTCACTACATTTGCACAAACATACAGTTTTATTGACAAAACTATGTATCACACAAATTATAATGTGTGGAAATTGGATTTCAGTGAATATTTATCATTACCAAGGAAAAGTTTCTTGATTAGTTTTGATTCTATCAAAGCCTTTGTTTCCATCGCACTTAGAATTACAAAAAATGTACTTAATTTTTATTTCCCTAACTGCAGATATATTCTGAAGTATGTCTACAGTTCATTTACAGGTATTTAAATTTTGTTAGGATTGTCACATAGTTCACTTTAAAAATCCTTGCACTTTGCATTCAGAGAAAGAAAAGTAAACACCAATCATCATGTTAAAAGAATATACAGCAATTTGATAGAAGACGTAGCTGGACATTTGACCTCTGTCTTTGAAGCACAGCAAGTTTGACAAGATAAATACAAAGCGTAATTGTATCTTTATTTTTTGCTCTTTCAAAATCACCAGAAACGGGTTGGCGACCCACCAGTGGGTCACAACTCACAGTTTGGGAAACTCTATCTTAGCATTTTAAGGGTCTTTTTTTATAGCTTTACAGGTCCACGGGCTATCTACACAAGGCAAGAGGACCAATTAGATCTTTATGGTATGGCCAAAAATCCATTTATTTCTTGAGAAATGCTTCTGAAGTACAGGCTGAAGTGTACTTCTGCATTCTCTATTTCTGTCTTTATTTTTAAGTCTTGAATGAAAATAAAGTCAGCATAAGGATAACAACTTCCCTTCTTCCCCCTTCATACCTTACTGATTTTGCATATTCATTATGGTGTATGAAAATCAACATTTCCTGACAAAACCAATTCTTCCAAAGGGATGCTGGAATCAGGCAGGGTCAGACGGGGCTATGGGGAAATCAGGCAGTGCCCGAAGGGCTGGTCTGTCAGATCAGTGTTTGGGCGGTTTGTTTGGTTGTTTGTGTGCCTGTTTTATTGCCCGCTGGCCCGGTTTTTACTGTTCAATTGCCTGATGTTAAAACAAGCATTATCTGCAGCAAGTTCAAATCAGTGTAGCCTTCTGTACAAAACACGTATACACTAATGGGAGGAGGGGCACTTTTATTTTGGTGATCAGGCCTAATTTCTGTCACAGTCTGACCTTGGAATTAGGCCTTCAATTACAAACCGCATGGTCCGGAGTCATACAAACTCCCGGAGCACGACAACACAAATAAGCAATAATGCTGAAACCAATCCCCGCATAGGTTTGGTGACCTCAAAAATTCCAAAACTCAAAGTGTAACCCAACAATTTGAGCACCCAAGTATCTTGGTGTTGATAGGGGTGCACACTGAGTAGAGATCCTTGGTACTTGAAGACACTGACTATGCTTGGTCAGATGTCCCAATTCCCCTTCCCTCATGCTCGGTTTACCTAACAAAAGACTTAGGGGCCGATTCCGATTCAGGCCGGAAATCTCCCCGACCGAGCCAGACCCGGAGAAATTTCCGACCGAATCGGACTCTAGCAGTCCGACCGAACGAGTACGATGCGCACGCATGCTATCGGACTCGATTCGGTCGGACTCCCATTGAAGTCAATGGGAGCCGGTCGCACAATGCGTACGCGGGCTCCCATTGACTCAATGGGTGCGAGGCGAACAAGGGCGCCCCTACAGCGGGTTCACGCCGATCGGTTCGCGCCGCACAAGCACAGGTAGGGGGACTCATGGATCCCCCCTGTGTGCGACTCGCGCGGCTACGTGTACAGGGGGGTCCGACACGGACCCCCAAAGTACGACTCCGACAGCTGTTTTGAGCCGGACGGTGCGGGTCGGTCGGACTGCTCAAGGCGCGCATTGTACTTGCCCGGCCGGGGAACGTCTCCATCGCGCTGTGCGAGTCGAGTCCATGCGAGTCGGTCGGTGCGGTCCGGACCCGTGAACGAGTCGGTCGGCGATTTTGCGTGCGCTCGCATCGTACTCGCTCGGCCGGACGCGTGTCCGAATCGGTCGGGAAAGAGGGCTCCGAATCGGATCCGGTTAAGCCGAATCCGATTCGGTGCGCTACCAGCCGAGATCGGAATCGGCCCCTTAATGTTTGCCCTATTTATGTAAATATATTAGTTGTTGCAAACTGCGTTTGTTTCAAATCTTCAGTAGGGAAAAATGTGTAATCTTTTCATAAGGGCATGTAATCTCAATACACGAGTCATGGTCAGTACCTTAACATGGCTATTCGGGCACCAATTGAAATGTCGCTCCCTAGGATAATTGACTGGGTGTTTATAAAGAGAAAAAGTGTCCTAACAATTATGAGAGTATGTGAAACTATAATGAAGCTGATGTGCAGCATTTGCTCTATTTATTTATATTTTGACATGTTTTGTAACTCCCCCGATATGTACTTTCGGCCTCTCTTGTAGCACTGATGTTTCTGAAATTGAGGGTCTGTGTGCAGCCCGGGTCTCAATGAATGGAAATAGTCGCAGGATGGTGTAGGCTGGGTGAGGTAATGGTGGTGTAAGAGAGGACCTCTTCAGTGGTATCTGGTTGAGATAAGAAATATTCATTGAACAGGGTTTTTTTTTAAATATTTCTGGAAATGAATGGAATGTAAATTTTTCTGGAAGGCTTCCAAAATTGCCAGAACCTCCCAGTCAAGGGTCCAGCACATCTAAGTTGATTACACGGAGCCCTTACAGTTTTACGTTAGTGCTTCATGCTGGTGTACTTAGTTTCATCATTAATCTATGTAACAAAGAGAAGATATACACATAATACAAATTACTAGGCCACAGTAGTTATTTTCAGTGGACTTTACGTGGCTGCAAGCCGATAGCATGGTATGCAAGCAGATATGCTGGAAAAAACCCACCCACTGGAGGCTAAGATATTATCAGGTCACCTTCCAGGACCTCTCTGACTTAGCCTATTTAATAGCAGTAGAAGACAACAGGCGAAACTCTGGCACTTGATTCCATGATTCATACCAAGCACTGGGGCACACACTCACTCAGGGAAAGGGACGACACAGGATACTGCGATCTAGGTTTGCTTGATCTCAGATTAAATTCAGACACATGGTTGGATCCATCTTCTATAGAAAAGCTGGGCTGATGGACCTGAATGTATTTTACGGAGTGCACAGAACCTTCAAAGGCATTGCTACTCAACAGATGTTATACTGAGCCCTCACTGCCTAGTTCTGTAGTCTCTTGAGTTCTTCCTTAGTGCCAAGCCATAGATTGTATTGCAAGCATCCAGGAGAGAAGGGAAAATTATTTGTGAGTTTTGAATGCGGTGAATTTTAGGCTATGGAATGAAGTCCTTCAGCATCACAGGGCTTTATCTTTCCAATGTTGGTTAGCCATGCTCCCAACTTATCATGCGTTCTCAGCGACAGCTACATGAACTCTACTGTTCTCTTCATCTATTCCTGAAGGCTTAGTAGTTCTAAACTGTCACCCTACTCTTAAGGTTAACATCAGGTATCACTCACATCACATTAAAAACCCATTCTTGGTCTTTTAAGGACATCCATCTAGACTCCCACATCTGGTATGCAACTGGCTAATGATCATGCCAACGTTTGGAAGTTCAGCGAATGGACATGTGGGCGGTGGAGCACAAGCTTTTGAATAAGTAATGGTGATATGATTTTTATAGAAACAAAGATTGTGGATTGAAAATGTATTCTAACATTAATGAAAAGCCCATAAACAGAGCAGTAAGGAGCCTGGTCCAGGAAAAAGTGGTCTTGGATTGTATTAGACGGATCCGGGACAGATCACCTAACTCATTTGATGCACCATATCATATGAATCTTAATTGTTCAGTAGCTAGCCAAATGTGATTTATTTGACCGTATCAGTGGAGCTGCTGATTTTTGTGGATTAGTCTGATAATTCTAGGACCTTCAATGCCTCACCCAACCCCCAACATAATGCTCAGATATTTTATTTCAACTCTCGCACACTTGTGTATATGATTTCTTGTCTTCTGTGTTTTGTGTCTTCACCCACCAATTTTGACTTATTTGTTAAATAAATGAGATTTTATTTGTTTTCTTGGGCATTGCGTCTGGTCCTAATTGTCTCTTTCAGTAAATTTATAATTGTGAGTTATAGTGGCCTTTGTTACTTTGAAGCAAACACAAGGAATTGATGGATGGAGCGCTGAAACTTTTCAGACCCTCACCCCCAGTCACAGATCTGGGTTGAATCCATCATTGTTCTTTAGCTCACTTAGCCACCTCAGTTCAGACCCAGCTATATGCAAATCAGTCTTGACCTTGTGCCTCATGGGAACAGTCCAGCCCGAACTGCCAAGCCAGGTCTTCCATGAACTGGAAACAAGCATTGTGGGACCGGTTTCGGGGTAACACCCCTCATCAGTCCGGCTAGCTTGAATCCAGTGACAAAGTGAGCAAGGGACCCACGTCTGGGCATACCCTGCCAACTGAGGGCGAACAAAGCAAACACAAGGAGATGATGGATGGAGCGCAGAAACTTTTCAGACACTCACTCCTAGTCACAGATCTGGGTTGAATCCATCCTCGTTCTTTGGCTCACTTCGCCACCTCAGTTCAGACTCAGCTATATGCAAATCAGTCTTGACCCTGTGTCTAATGGGAACAGTCCAGCCCGAACTACCAAGCCAGGTCTTCCCTGAACCGGCAACAAGCATCCTGGGACCGGTTTTGGGGTAACGCCCTCATCAGCCAGGCTATCTTGAATCCAGTGGCAAAGTGAGCAAGGGACCCATGTCTGGGCATACCCTGCCAACTTAGGGCGAACAAAGCAAACACAAGGAGATGATGGATGGAGCGCTGAAACTTTTCAGACACTCAACCCCAGTCACAGTTGAATCCACCATCGTTCTTTAGCTCACTTCGCTACCTCAATTCAGGCCAAGCTATATGCAAATCAGTCTTCACCCTGTGCTTCATGGGAACAGTCCAGCCTGAACTGCCAAGCCAGGTGTTCCCTGAATTGGAAACAAGGAAATTTACAATTGCTCTTATAAATCTGAACATTGAGATTGAAGATTGTGTTAAAACTCTTACTTTTTTTACTACCCCTGGCACCCAAGTACTAGTGTTAGGCCTAAATAACCAGAATGTGGGTTCATTGCCACAATAGCCGCATCAAAAACAATTTGTGCCATTAATAGTTCGGCAGAGCAAGAGCACCACTATAAATTAGAAATGCTCCCACAATCCCAAATTCACAGTTCCCCTGTCTCTAGTTAGGATCAAGAGAAGCACTGGGTTTCCGAGAGTGGCTCTACTGGCTCTAAAATCAGAAATGCCTAACATATGACACATCTGCCAAAGGACGGCCAGGATATAGAGAGGGTTATCATGCTCTATTTAGGGCGGGGTGACCATCACTAGATTTCCCTACCTGTGACCAATATGCAAGGCTTGGTGGCTCCAAGCAGGAATATTGTGCAATGGCCCCCACACACAGGGACAACACTCCTTCAATGGAAGGCTCAACAATTTGTTTTTTTTAACTCTCAATTTGGAACTTTATTCTTGAAAAAAGAAATTACAAAGTGGGCATATTAAATAAGGCACCGTCTTGGAAAGCTTCACTGCATTCATTGTTGCTGCCACAACAATGTCTCCTTTGAAAGCAAAGGGATCCCTCATTGCCTGGAGGGGCTCTCTAAGTGCGAAAAGCAGACTTCTGTTAGGAAGGTAGAGGCGATGGCCTCACCAACATGCAATCTTGGCAGACCTCCAGCCATACTTTCAACTCTTTTTCAGCAGCTTAGGCCAAATCAAAGCCTTTTCAAAAGTTGGAAATATACTTAGGCTTCTTGTTTTGGGTTGTATGATGCTAATCTTATTTCGAGAAAAGTATGTCCCATGGATAGACAATAATATTGTCTCATTCACAGTGAAAGAGATTTCATGGGTGGGAGCAGATAGTGTAGAGGTGGTCATTTTAAATGCTGAAGGATCAATCTGAAGAGTGAGAGTGTTGCAGCTCATATAGGAATGGATCACTGACAGCCAGTATTCAGCAGGAAAATGTATCCTGGGACTTGGTTGCAATTTTTTCATAATGGGCTGGTAAGGAGGACTGATGGGCCGAGATTTCCAGAAAAAATAAGGGATGTTTTAGCAGGATTTTTGTCAAACGTTCTTGATAAACGGCTTTGCCCATTAACAATTTCAAGTAATTGATATAGGATAACATTTTACAGTGCATACTGTTGCACCTGGAAGCTGACAATTGTTGAAATGGGACATATGAAATAAAATTAGGATTTCTAAAGCGCACTACTACCCGTAGGTGTCTAGGTGATAATCAAAGGCTGAATCAGGGAAATGTGATGTACAAAAAGCTGCAAAACTTGATGTCAATTGAACTTTTAAGATTCATATAATGGGTGTTATTGGGGGCATGTGGGGTGAATCGAAGGTATTAATGATTATGGTGTGCATTTTTATGGATGCTCTTTGGGCAATTTGTAGGGAGAAGAAACATTATTTCAGAGTTAGATGATGGGTGATGTATAAGTTTGTGAAAGATGGGAGATTGGTTGCAATGATCAAAGACAAGTCAGACCAGTAAGGTCACTTAGGGGGTGACCAGGATGGTGGGCGGACTTCAGTCCGCCCGCCATCCTAGTGGTAACGGGACCGGCCGCCTGCCATGCGGCGGTCCCGCCACCCATATTATGATGCGGCCGCCACGGCGGCGGTCGCATCTGGCATTGTAATGGGCCCCCAAAGCAATTACCTGTCAGCCTTTCCATGGCAGCATCGCCGCCATGGAAAGGCCTTAAACCGCACGTATCCTAATATGGATGGTGGTGCCTGCTAGGCACCACCACCATATTGTGGCCCAAGTCCGCCCGGCCAGCAATCGGAACGATTGACGACCGCCGGATAAACAGCGGACGCACTTTTCGTCCGCCGCGATACCCCCGCCATTATAATATGGCAGGGGGTATTACTCATTACGATGGCGTAACGGTCGCCACAGCGGCGGTCGCATCTGGCATTGTAATGGGCCCCCAAAGCAATTCCCCCCCAGCCTTTCCATGGCAGCAACTTTGCCATGCTCTCACCTCACACGTGCCCGCAGGCACATCACTTCCAGAATTCAACCCCCTAGAAGCCCAAATCATGATGGGGAATCTGGGGAAGGGCGGGATTTCAAGGATTTACCGGTCACTGATCAAGCACGACGCACTCACACTCCACCCTCTTAGACATTGATGGGAAGCATGGTTGGGCCCCCTGGAGGACAAGGTCTGGAGAGACGCGCCTGATGGCTCCCAAAACCACTACCATTTCAGCCAGACTCCATATAGCACAGCTGTACTATCTCCACTGTGCATATCTCACCCCGAGTCGCCTCCATCGAGCAGGGCTGCTGGACACCCTTGCCTGTACAAACTGTGAGCTGGAACTGGCAGATTTCTACCATATGGTATGGGGGTGTGCTAATCTCACTCCGTACTGGGAGACACTGGTGTCCGAGCTGGCTGACATCCTGGGCTGGGAGGTACCACGCAGCCCCCTGAATCTGCTCCTGGGAGTCATGGATGATCTAGACAGGTCCTGGGTGGACTAACTCTCCCTGGGGACAGCCATTATGGTGGCCAAATGAGACATTGTGGCAGCATGGAAATACCCCTCCCCACCCAGAGTAGTCAAATGGCGCAAAGGCGTAGATTGGTGTGCCACACAAGAAAAGCCACTGCATGAGGCCAGGGGGTGCCCGGTTAAACATGGTCGGGTGTGGGGCAAATGGTTGGGTCTGGTAATGTATAGAGAATGATTTGTGGTGTGAGAGTCAGGATTGTGTAGGTTATATTGTGTATTGCATGCTAATAAATGTGACGTCATGTTAATGCATAATGCTCCAAAAGGAATTGAACAGTGCTGTATTTTTGTTGTCACCAAAATTTCAATAAAATTGAAATGTTTTTTCTCCAATAAGCTTTTTTGCGTCCACAAATTAAAATTATCCCAGTCCTTCTTTCCTAAATACATTCATAATTGTTCTCCTTTCTGTCCCTCTCCCTCGGCCTTCCCTCTTTTAGGAATATCCTTGTTCTAAGTGTCAACAAGTCACATGTGACAACTTCAACTAGTCCTTCTTATTTTTACGCCATATATGTTTTCTGTTGCAAGACATATTGTTATCTGACAGTGGTCTTAGAGCCCACCCATTATTCACCATTTGTTCGCTTCAGTGTCACTTTCATATCCTTACTTCTTATTTGTCAGCTTCCAAAGGATTTCCGTCCTCGTCTTGTCTTTGTCCCTCCCTTGGAGCATTGGCTTGTGTCCTGCCACTGCTCACTTTTCAGGTGCTAATTGTTTAAGCACTCCACAAGAGTATTTGAGTGTTTTCAGCTGTCTCCCTTGTGTACTTCTCTCCCTCTTTGTTCTACTTTCTTGCCCTCTCTCAGTTGCCATTCTTACTTCCTCCCTGCCCAGTTTCTCTTGCTAGTCTTGCTTTTCCACCACCTCTTTCTCCGTTTGATCCCCATGCCCCTCCCACACACCCTCCATTGTTGGTATGCTTCCCCAGCCCCGGTTGCCTCCTGCCCCAGCCCTTCCCCCAACCGCCATTGTCAGCTTTCTCTTCCATAATCCGTTGTCAGCTTGCTCCCCCATCCCCGCCCATCCCCCATTGTCATCTTACCTTCCCAGCTCCCCACGCCCACCCTACATTGTCAAGATGTTCTCCCTGCCTCTGAGCTTGCTTTCCCAAACCCTCCTGCACACCCTTCTTTGCCAGCTTGCTGCCTCAGTCCCTCGTGCACACCCTCCATTATCAGATTGCTCTTCCAGCCCCTTACACTCACCCACTCTCCATCAACCGCTTGCTCTCCCAGTCCCTCCTGCCCACCCGTCATCATCAGCTTACTTACCCGGCTCCTCCCTCCAAACCTCAGTTGCCAGCTTGCTCTCCCAGTCCTACCCGCCCTCAATTGTCAGCTTGCTTTCCCAGTCCCACCTGCCATTATCAGCTTATCCAGCTCCTCCCGCCCACCCTCTGTTGTCAGCTTGCTCTCCCAGTCCTTCCTGCCCACCCGCCATCATCAGCTTACTTCCCACCCACCCTCTGTTGCCAGCTTGCTCTCCCAGTCCCGCCCGCCCTCAATTGTCAGCTTGCTCACCCAATCCCACCTGCCCACCCGCCATTATCAGCTTACCAAGCTCCTCCCACCCACCCTCTGTTGTCAGCTTGATCTCCTAGTCCCTCCGGCCCACCCTCCATTGTCAGTTTACTTACCCAGCCCTTTCTACCTACCCTACGTAGTCAGGCTGCTTTACCAGCCCCACAGTTTGCTTCCCCAGCCCTTCCAGCTCACTCTCCAATGCCAACTGCAGCCTCTTCCTCCAACCCTCTGTTGTCAGATTGCTTTCCCAGCCCCCGACATAAACCCTTAACTCTAGCCGCGTCATAGCTCTTTTTTAATAATTTTTTTAGCCATGCTGCACAGTATGGCTAAAAACCATTGGCAAAGCCAATAGCTCTCTCTAAAGCGAGACCTAATTATTGGGATTATGAAGCGAAGCAACATGTACCAGATTACAATTTGCTGTGGTGTAGAAAAAAGTCGGGTTGACATAAAAAGTCACAAAATGACTTGGAACTCCGTAATAACTATGGGGCTCATTATGATGGCGGGCGGACTGATGTCCGCCCGCCATCATAGCGGTGCTGGGACCACCCGCCAAACATGCGGCGGTCCCACCAGCCCAATTAGGATGCGCCCGCCAGTATGGCGGGCGCATCCTGGCCTTTTTACATTGTGGACGGTGCTGCTGGCTGCAGCACCGTTCGCAATGCCAAAATGCCACATGTGCATTTCCATGCACAACGTGGCTTTATGCATGGGAATGTAGGGGGTACCATGGGTCCCCCATCAGTGCACAACTGGCACCCCCACCACAGTGGGGGCCCGTAACGGGCCCCCCGAAGCCAGCCTCCGCCAGCCTTTCCATGGCGGTTCCACCGGCATGGAAAGGTTGGCTGACACCAGCATATCCCCGGTCTGAACCGCTCCGCCAGGCAATCGCTACGATTGCCTGTGGCGGAAGCGTGGCGGGCGCTCTTTGCGCCCGCCACGCTTGCGGAACGATTCCCCCCTCCTCCCCATCCTAATGTGGTGGGGGAAATGAGAGCCAGATGGCGAAGGGACCGCCACCGCGTCCCTCCACCATCGTAATGAGCCCCTATGTTTTTGTTTCACTGCACTCTACAGCCTCTCTGCCCCGTTACCACTCTATACGTCCCCTGCTCCCTAAATACCTTTTACAGCAACGTTTGGCCCAGCCAGCCCGCAATCAATTATCTCAGGGTCAGGCCACAAGAAAGACGTCAGGACAAACTCCTCCCTTCCCTCGAAATTGGTGACAGATTGTGATTCTTCGGCACAGGAACACGCACTCCGTGCCACACTAGCATGTGGTATTTTCTTTCGCACCGAGTTGTGCTTACGGCGCACGTGCTGTATTCTGACAGCTGCTTCTTCCTTCCCTCACGATACAAAAGGGGATGATGGACGGAACGCTTGAGCCAATCAAACACTCACCCCCAGTCAACTGATCTGGGTTTAATCCATCATCATTCTTTAGCTCACTCCACCACCCCAGTTCAGACATGGCCATATGCAAATCAGTCTGACCCTGTGCCTCATGGGAACAGTCCAGCCCGAACTGCCAAGCCATGTCTTCCCTGGACCGGAAACAAGCATCCTAGGACCGGTTTCTGGCATTCCAGCCGTCATCAGCCAGGCTTGCTTGAATCCAGTGGCAAAGTGAGCAAGGGACCCACGTCTGGGTATACCCCCGCCAACTTAGGGCGAACAAAGCGATACAAAAGGGGATGATGGACGGAACGCTTGAGCCAATCAAACACTCACCCCCAGTCAACTGATCTGGGTTTAATCCATCATCATTCTTTAGCTCACTCCACCACCCCAGTTCAGACACAGCCTCTGAGGGAAGCGGCCATCGGACCTGTGCTTTCATGGAGCACAGACTCATTATGACGTCATAACACGATTGTGACGAATTATCACAGCTGAATTGTGGGTAGTGTTCTTATTAAAGGCGCGTCATGCTGTCAGAAGGAACTTGGCATAACAAAAGAAAGTACCACAGCTGGCAGAGAGGTAGCGCCTCGTTTCGCACTTATGCCAGAGCTTGCTATAATTGTTTCTTCTTCCTACTCTTCACTTTACAACACATTCAAACAACATGCGTTGGCTGAAAGCGTTCTCTGAAACCAGACTTACCTGAGCACAGTATTTGGTGAGACTATTGAAATCCACCTGCAAAATATTCCCAAAGAAGGGCAGGGAGGTGGGTCCGGGTGGTGTGGCGCGGGGCCTGGTATCAAGGCCGCAGCAGCGCTTAAAGAAAGGGCACGACACAGGTGCTCTGGTTCCTGTGACCGGAAGACCTCGAGCGGTCTCCGGCCGTTTATTTATCCCCTCGGGGCGAGCCCGCCCCAAGGGGTGTGTGGATGCGTGAAATGGCAACAATGTAGTAGAGGGCCCGGGTGGCTCTCTACAGGTGGGTACCGGCCCCAGCTCCTCCGGCGTTTCATGAAGTCAAGGATCAGCGCAAAGACGCTGAAGAAGAGAGCCAGCATCGTCAGGAAGGTCCCCGAGGGCAAGAAGGACCAGGGTGCTGAGAGCAGACCCATGCTTGCTACCCGACCCTCTACCAAAAAGTACACTTTCTGTCTCTCCTTTCCTCTCTTTCGCTCCGCGTCTCTCTTCACTTTTCCACACCAGTTATCGCCCTCTCCCTCTAGATGTTCTTGCCTCCACCACTTCTATGCCTTTTTCTCTCTTCGAGTTTCAATGTTTCCACTACTCGCCGCCCCGCTGCTCTTTAACTCACTTCCACGATTTTATCTCTTCTTCTCGCTTTTCCTAGCTCCTCCCAATTTCTTACAGTTTCTACTTTCACCCTCCCCTCCCCCTTCTGTCTTTCCCAGTTAAATGCAGATTCCTGTTTACCTCTTCTCTCTCTCTCGCCTCTCTTGTCTCCACCCCCCCCAGTTTAATGCAGCTTCTTCCTGTTAGCCTCTTTCTCTCTCTCCTCGCCTCCCCACCACCCAAGTTAAATGTAGCTTCTTCCTGTTTACCGCTTCTCTCTCTCCTCGCCTCTCTTGTCTCCCCCAGTTCTTCCTGTTAGCCTCTTCCCTCTTTCCTCGCCTCTCTTGTCTCCTCCCAGGTGTATGTAGCCTCTACCTTCCAGCCTCCTCTCTCTCCTGTCCTCGGCTCACCTCCGTGTACTTCCAGTTATACACAGCCTCTACCTGTCCCTCTGTGCTCCTCCCCTCTGTTTATCTCTGTGTTCCTGCAGGAACGTGTTCTTTTGGACTGATGATTTACTCACTCATTGGCAATGAAAGGAAAGAAAGAGGTGGGGTGGGTAGTGTAAACCAGCCGAGTCAGTAACAGCTTGTCAGCACCTGATGTTGGCGATCCAAGCAGTGACACAGCCAATTGGCAGGGCCGCTGGAATTATGCAGCAGGGGAGAGCCAAATTATGCGGCAGAGTTGAGTAGATTATGCAGCAAGAAAGGGCAAGTTACAGCACAAATTGTGGAAATATTACTTCAATATTTTGTCATTTCAGTTCCGTTCAACAAGGTTTATTTAGTGTGTACAACATCCATAAAAGCATTAAAAAAATGTTTAAAAAGTGTTTCCGAAAGACAATGTCCACCATACATAAATCTATCCTATAAATTCCATATACTTCAGTTGATTAAACACAATTCCTTGTCTTACATCAATTGCTTTTTGTATATATGACGCAACATAAAAACTTATGCCTGGGTCATCAAGAGTAACAAGTAATTTCATAGCAGCATGGGTTGTTCTCAGATTATGTTTTTTTAAAAGTGGTTTCAAATAAAAACGCCTGCAAATAAAAATGACAAAAGAGCATAAAGTGCATAGTGCTCTGTTTCGACTGTTCGTCACAAGGGCACAGGGTAGTAGGAAGCACTCTTATGATAGGGAAGGAAACTAGGTGATGTCTAATCAGAACAAAACGGTGTGAAGACCTAGTAATTGTAGACAAATAATCTTGGAATCCTATTCTCATGTCAATTGTTTGATAGAATATAAAGGTAGTTTGCTTACTGTTGCATCCTCAAATAAATCCACTTCACAGGGTAAATGAATAAGTAGGATTCTTTATTACAGCCCCCCGCATACAGGTTTACACATCCAGCACGAACGGCTTCTTCAGTATGTCTCCAGTCAAATACACGTCACAGCACAATACATTCTATAATTCTAGATTGTCGCTAATGTTCTAATACAAAGAACAAGCTTACCTTAAAGCCACATACTACACAATCCCCCCCTCTAAAAGAAATGGAAAAAAAAATAAAAAATTAATAAATAATTTCTAACTACAGTCAAACATTTCAAGACATTTTGGTTTCTTGACAATCCTCCCACTAGACGTCTTGATTACACTTTTATCACAAGGAGGATTAGGTACAACTGAATCAGGAACCTGTAAATTTTCATCCAACACAGGATTGGAATTGGATGAGATATCTGGCAAAGTCATACCCTGAGGAGAAACAGTGCATCCATCACCACTCAGATCAGGATCCTCTGTGTTTTGTGTATCTTGTATAAATTCAGAAGTGTCCAACCACCAAAATTTTTTGCTTTTACACACATTCTCAGTCTTAAAATTGTGTGACACTGGTGCAAGACGACTGAAATGCCAAACTTCCCCATTTTGTAGCAAAGCAGTGTTGTTCATGACTCTGACCACTAGTTTAGGTTCACTAAACTTACTCTCACCTTTGGAGACTTTCTTAGCATTTTTAATACGAACCCATTGACCTTTACATAAATTCCGTTCTTGTTCCCTTTTATGTAGCGGCTCTGAACTTGGAGATATGTAGAAATAGGATCCTCGATTGAAGCTCAAAATTGTGCTTTTCTTTGTGTTTTCATTAGTTGGTAGGGGGCTGATCATCCTCGTCGCCAAATCGATGTTGCATCCTCAAATAAATCCACTTCACAGGGTAAATGAATAAGTAGGATTCTTTATTACAGCCCCCCGCATACAGGTTTACACATCCAGCACGAACGGCTTCTTCAGTATGTCTCCAGTCAAATACACGTCACAGCACAATACATTCTATAATTCTAGATTGTCGCTAATGTTCTAATACAAAGAACAAGCTTACCTTAAAGCCACATACTACACTTACCTACTTCCCTCATGCGGATCTTTTTTTTGTGGGTCTTTTTTTCGTGGGCCAAAAATGTATGTCTTATCTCTTCTTTAGATACATTTTTCACCTGTCCTGGATTATCATGGATCAAAAGCTTGAATAATTCACTATATAAATCAATAATATATTTTAACCAGGGGATACGTAGGCTTTTATCCAGAAGAAGACAATCCTCAATGACAGTTTGGGTAAATTTGTTTTTGTCTTTGGCACAAATTGATCTCCACAACATTAGTGGGCGCATAGCAATCTGATCAGATAAAAAAATCTAAACCTACTTCTTGATGAGTTATTTCAATAGAAGCGGAGGTAGGTAAGCTTAAAAGGCGTTTTAAAAAAGGTTTTCTTCCTGTTGTAAAATCTTGCTACAGTTATGGCGCCAGAACCCCTGCACCGTATAAAGCAATGGAGACACATCTAGCCTTATATATATTTACCATATCTTTTTATACGGTGGTCACCTAACTTTGATGCAAATCGAAAGATCCCATGTGCACTCTTAATCATTTTGAGCGGTCATTAGTTAACTCATGCGTCCAGTTCCCATTGCCTGAATATGTTATTCCTAGGTAACAAAAATTATTGATCATTTTCACTGGGGTGCTATCAATGTAAAAGATTTGCATTTCTTGGGCTTAGGGTCACACTCCATAGCGAAAGTTTTTGCTTTATTAATTAGTAATTTCCTACTAGCAATACAATTCCCAAATGTATCCATTAATCGTTGGAGGCCAACTGGTGTTTTAGAGAGTGACACAGCATCATCAGCTTAAAGCAGAACTGGTACAGAAGTACCAGCAATTTGGGGTGCATCCGCCTGCACTAGTCGAAGGGCTTTGTCGGCCTCATTTATAAATAATGAAAAAAGCAACGGTGCTAAGACACAAACCTGGCGGATGCCTCGTTTAACTGCAAAATTTGGTGTGCACTCACCACACTGCCCGTATCAAACTTTACATGACAGTGTTTCATACAACCTTGCCAGAAAAAAATTATAGGTTTGGGAGCTCCAAGGTTAACCAGAATTGGCCATAAAATAGTATGATCAACAAGATCAAAGGCACTACTACGATCTGCGAAACACAGACATAAATTCCCCTGCTTGGCACATGTATATTTTCCTATTAAAAGTTCTAAATTAATACATTGCTCTATTGTGTTAAGCCCTTTTCTGAAGCCATATTGCACTGGAGAGAGTATCTGATTCTCATTAGCCCACTCTTCTAATCTTGCTAGTAATACTTTACTCATCACCTTTACTGATGAGTCAAGAAGTGAAATAGGGCAATAATTTTTAGCTTCTGATTTATTTCCTTTTTTAAAAATAGGAATTATAACTGATTGGCGCCATGTCAATGGTATAGAATCTGTCACGGCTGCATTAAAAACTCTGGTAAGGATGGGACCCCATAAATCTACAACTGCTTTATAAACATCTACTGGACCCTATCAGGGCCCGATGCTTTCCTCCCTTACTTCCGGTCAATCCCATCTGGACCTCATCTAATGTAATGTTTAGAGGTATAACCGGCCATCTACTCGGTGTTGGGCTTTGGGGCCTAGATATTTCATATTCTATCGGGTGAAAAATACTTGAAAAATGTATCACCCATGCTTCACAATTAACATGTGATAGTAACTCAGGATTTGAGTCCCTCTTTAAGAACGGCGCGTTTACCAGAATAACTTGTTGTTAGCTGTGTCTGCTGCCATTGATAACTTGTCCCACGCTAACTCCTGTAACTCCCTTCTCCTTATTTTCAGTGCAGATTTATAATTAAAACATAGATTTTTAATTAGTTCATTATTTCTAGGTTTGTTATGTAAAGCCTGTTTTAGTAGTTTTAGAGCCTGGGACAATGCATAATCAAACCAGCCCCTACATTGTTTGCTTTTTTCCTGCGAGGGGCAGTCAAAATTCCTTCAATACCTTGGTTAATTTTACTAAAATTTGCCAACAGATGGAGGGCACTAACATCTTCGTTAAGACAATAGGAAATCTCTGCACCACATTTAGTAACCATTTTGTGTATTACTTTTGTCGGATCCACCCCCTCCCATTTAATTTGTGTCTCATTCGGTCTAATAGGGGCAATATTAGTAATAGTAATATTAGTAATAATGTTTGTTGTGATACAAATTTGGGCTCCAAGCAAGGGTAGACATAATAATGCTGTTGTGGTCGCTGAGTGCTAACTGGGCGATTCTTGGGGTGGAACACATATAATTTATACTTCAAGAAATTAACACATGATCAATAACGGATGCAGCATTTCTACCTATAAAAGTCAGAATTAAACCCCCACAAGTATCACAGGCACATTGTAACAATTCCAGATCGTATTTGGCCATCATAGTATTTAAAGCACCGCCATAG
Source organism: Calotriton arnoldi (assembly GCA_963921515.1). Lineage (NCBI taxonomy): Eukaryota > Metazoa > Chordata > Amphibia > Caudata > Salamandridae > Calotriton > Calotriton arnoldi. The sequence goes on along the minus strand of CAWUFW010021079.1, from coordinate 51,116 downwards.
TCATTATGTGGGAAGTATACTAGGCCTGGGTGGCAAACTACGCTACGCTCGCGTAGTTTGCGAAGTTTGCGCTACTTCGCACTACGCGAATTGCACATAGCACAGTGCAAACACGCGTAGCGTAGCGTAGCGGTCATTTTTTGCTTGCTCGCGGTCTTCAACGTCAAGTTGGCGACCGCGAGCAAGCAAAATGACATCCCGGCGAGACTTTTTCCTCGTTCGCGATCAGCAACATCAAGTTGCCGATCGCGAACGAGGAAAATAAACCTCCCGGCGAGATTCTTAACGCGGGGAGGTCAGGTTTCTCATTGCGAGTGGTTGCGTATGCTCGCGACCGCTCGCGATGAGAAACTACCAGTCCGCGTTGAGAAAGCTGCCGCTCGAGTAAAAATCTACTCGAGAGGCAGTAAAAGACAGCTCGCACTGTGCAAGATGCCGGCTTGAATGATTGCACAGTGCGGACAAGCATCCGGCACTGTGCAATCATTGCGTAACACGCACTACGCAGTTCGCGTAGTGCTACGCGAGCTTCGCGTAGTGCGAACTGCACTTTGCGTAGCTTCGCGAAGCACTACTTCGCGAACTACGCCCAGGGTTAAAGTATACACAATCATCGCCCTCGTCGTTCCAATACCCGCAGACTTTAGTCATAGATAATGGACATGTTTGCATATTAAAATCCCCAACCCATATGATTGTGGTATTAGTCCTGGTCATACTTAACAAGTTATCAAGCTCTTTGTCTAACTCAATTACAATGTTACAGCGAGTTTGATCAAACAAATTATTGTAATAATTAACTATGACCACGTCCCTACCGTCTTTGCAATCCAACCATATAATCTGGGAGTGTGCTCCAATTGTAGCAGCTCTTTTAACAATGGCCGGTAGTTTATTGGAAACAAGATTCAGAAGCCCCCCTTTCGCTCTTCCTGCAGGCGAGGGTATTGCCTGTAACCAGTATGAGGTAAACCCTTCTATATAAATAGGTTCTGTACACCAAGTTTCCAGCATACAGATTACGTCATGTTCGTTAATAAATTTACCTCAACCAAGTGAGTCCTGTTTGTTTACTAATCCGGCGATATTCCAGATTACAATTGTATATACATTTTCTAATATCTGTCCTGGATTAACACTACGGGACTCACTTTTACTCAGCTTATCTATATTCATGGGGGGGATCTCTACCTACATGTTCACGGTGTTATTGACAGCGATTGGTTCATTTTCTAATAAAATATTAGCAACTAGTCCCTCTACTCCATGATCAACTATATCATTTCCTATAGGAAGGGACTCTATGCTAGGGGGACGGGTACCCCATTGTCAATCGATGTCTGGTAGGGTACTCAGGGTTTGGAATCTATTTTACACTGTTACTGCATATTGGGGGTAAGTTTACAGGTTGGGGATTGTAAAAGAATGGCTTTGATCAACTTCCCTAAATTGTGTGGGGCTTAAATGTCTATAAAAGAAACCAAGTGGTTGTAATGACATATACTGGTCAAATTGTAATGGTCAGGGCGCTCTGTCCAGGTTAATTCTGGCCCAACCTGGGGTTCTAAAATTGATAATGATACAATCTCCGTGAAGGCTCTTGTATAAGGGGCCGATCCAACGTACTCTCCTCGTTAGAAGTATCTGACTTGCTTCTGCCACAGGATAAGCACATTTCTTAGCCAGCCAGTGTACCACTTTATTTTTTAATGCATCATACGTTTCATTTAGGCAGGGCTGTAAATGAGGCAAATTAGCCAAGACTGAGACATACGGGCAGCATTCAGGTGGGAAATTTATCAATACATCTTCTTTTCCCTCTTACCACGTTAGCTCTTGGTTTGGTATGCTTTATAGTCGATTAGCCCACCTCTGGCCCTTCCCCTCCAGTTTGATGGAGTTTATTTAAAGAGGCTTGTTATCTGGGAAGGATAGAGTTTACTGACTCGCTGCTTCCATTTTTGCTCCCTATATTTGCTACATTGTTGGATCCCCCAAGTAGAGCTCTGTCTGACTCCTTGCTTTTTGCCTTATCTAAGGTGGTTGTTACCTAGTGCTGGCGTTCAATTGGGCCTCTCATTACTGCATCCCTCCTTACCTCGTTACCGGCGTTTGTGTTCACTAACAAGCCACTAATCTTGGACACTTCGCTAGCCAAATTATCGAAATTATCACAAAGTGGTTTTAATACTTCCTCAACCTTAGTTACTATAAGACCTATAATTTGTGTAGTTTGTAGAATTTGTGAAACTGCCTTGTTCATTTTGGCTAACACAGGTTTGATCTATTGAATTCTGTGTAGGTCCTTTTCTCACTCTATTACTGGTTTTATTACTCCCCACCTTTACTTGGTTCTTCTTACACCCTCTCTTCCTTTTCAGGAGGGTGATCCATCAGCTGAATGCATGCGTGGGTGGTCAGTTGGTATATGGGGTTCTAAGTCAGGTTCTGATATAATTTCCGTGATCCTAGAAGTAACTTGTTGCTCAGTATGAGTTGTTTCCCTTGACTGTGACTGTGCACCACCTTCCTGCACTAATCCACTAACCTCTCCTGTTACCCCTTCTGCCACCATGCCTGGGCTCAAAGATGCTCAATAAACAATGGGGTGACTCTGTGTCCCTCAGAACCTGGGTATAGTAATGCAAAAGGTACAGTGGTTCTGTCGGGTATAACCACAATAATTCTTATAATTACAGTACAATTTAAGAACAAGTTATTTTCTGCACAGGTTGAATGTAAAAATGTTTTGAGGAACACACAATAAAGGCACAGTAACCACAATGAAATCAGGTTTTCTGGGTATTAGGATTTTTATATAAATTTCATCATTTATATATACCCACATATAAGGAATTTTGTTGCATACATGGCTGCCAACAAAGTGAAAATCAAAGTGAATTGTGATCAAGTGACATGGTGTGATCAGTGACAGAATAAGTGTGTGATATGTACAAGGTGTTTAAAATATATACACGTTTGGAAGAGGCAAGGGTAAACACAAACACAATGACCCTGCTGCTCTATTCAATTTCAGTGTTTTGCAAGCGGGTCCTTGAAGTGGACCAGGAGGTATCGTCGCACGTTTCAACCCTATATGCGCAATATTCTATGGTCAAGGCGGGTCTTCATCAGGACTAGAGTGGGGGAGAGGGATGGCAGCCTGCAGAGTCAGGTAAAGCGTACGTTAGCAACATTGCGTGTAGAGTTACAGTGTGTTCCAATAGCCACAATTGAGTATCGTAATGGGGGCACAGGGGTGACAACTCACCTAATGGTAACCAGAGTAATTCATGGTAAGGCTCAAGTCAGTGTTGATGGAGGGCCCATCATGTTAATTTCTGGGGATGAAAAGAGTGTGGTCAGGGTTGGAAATATTGACCTACACACTAATTTTAAGAGGCAATACCAAAACGAGGGGGTGGAAAATTAATTGAACAGCCCGAAGCAGACTTGGCAGAATTCACCCATTAGGAGTGATATTGCCTCTTAAAATTAGTCAATGGTAGTGCGTGGGTGTTGGTATTGGATTTTTGCGTCTTACGCTTAACCATTTTTGCCCCCTATGGTCTTGCCCAGATGTGTCTTAAGATAGGGTGATAACCAGGTAAATTCTTCAAAATAAAGTTAGGAGGGTTGGAGGAACAGAGTACCAAGTTCAAGGTATATGAAATTTAACTTTAAAGTGCAGAGATATAGGGCACTAGATACAAAGTGCAAAGTGCCAGATGCTAAGTAAATACCAATAAAACAAATCCAATTCAATATAAATACAATACCATATTAAAATCAAATGAATTATGTTAACCTTACAAATTTTTACACAATATAATACCGTTGTGTAAATAGATTAATATGAAAACCAATTAAAAACTCAGATTAAAAATTCAAGTCCTGTCCAGTCCAAGTCCACCTTAATGCTAGTGCAATAACATGTACTTCTAAGGTAGTAATTGAGGCTTACTTAAATTAAGTTTTCCTTCTGTACTGTTTCACGATGATCACATATGGGCTTCCCCTTGCTGTTGCCTATAATATTCTCCTGGACTTTTCCTGAAAAAAGCCTTAATAGTACCTGAATTTGAAGAAGCAAGGGGGGTGGTGCGGCCCGGCCTCGCTTGAGCGTGGACGGGCACAAACAGGCCTGCCCTTGGCCCGGGCTTGGCCCGGGCACGGGCGTCCCACGCCGCAGGAGTCCGAAGAAGCCTTTATGTGCCACTGGCGCATCGGGATTCGCGTTGGCGCCTCCTGGCACGTTGTGCAATGGGGGATGTAGTCCCCTGGGCTGAGGGCAAAGTGCTCGTGCAGGCACAAACGGGTTCCCACGCCACGGGAGTCCGAAGAAGCCTTTATGCGCCGCTGGTGCGTCGGGATTCGCGTTGGCGCCTCCTGGCACATTGTGCAATGGGGGATGAAGGCCCCTGGGCTGAGGGCTGAGGGCAAAATGCTTGTGCAGTCACAAACGGGCTCCCGCGCCGCGGGAGTCCGAAGAAGCATTTATGCGTTGCTGGCGCGTCAGGATTCGCGTTGGCACCTCCTGGAGCGTTGTGAAATGGGGGATGTAGTCCCCTGGGCTGAGGGCTGAGGGCAAAGTGCTTGTGCAGTCACAAACGGGCTCCGGCGCCGCGGGAGTCCAAAGAAGCCTTTATGCGCCTCTGGCGCGACGGGATTCGCGTTGGCGCCTCCTGGCGCATTGTGCAATGGGGGATATAGTCCCCTGGGCTGAGGGCAAAGTGCTTGTGCAGTCACAAACGGGCTCCAGAGCAGCGGGAGTCTGAAGAAGTCTTTATGCGCCGCTGGCACGTCGGGATTCGCGTTGGCACTTCCTGGCGCGTTGTGCAATGGGGGATGTAGTCCCCTGGGCTGAGGCCTGAGGGCAAAGTGCTCGTGCAGGCACAAACGGGTTCCCCCCACCGCAGGAGTCCGAAGAAGCCTTTATGCACCGCTGGCACGTCTGGATTTGCGTTGGCGCCTCCTGGCGCGTTGTGCAATGGGAGATGTAGGTCCCTGGACTGAGGGCTGAGGGCAAAGTGCTCGTGCAGTCACAAACGGGCTCCCGCTCCGCGGGAGTCTAAAGAAGCCTTTATGAGCTGCTGGCGCGTCGGGATTCGCGTTGGCGCCTCCTGGCACATTGTGCAATGGGGGATGTAGTCCCCTGGGCTGAGGGCAAAGTGCTTGTGCAGTCACAAACGGGCTCCTGTGCCGCGGGAGTCCGAAGAAGCCTTTATGCACCGCTGGTGCATCGGGATTCGCGTTGTGCAATGGGGGATGTTGTCCTCTGGGCTGAGGGCAAAGTGCCCGTGCAGTTACAAACGGGCACAAGAAGCTCCATCGTCCTTCTTCTATGATCATGATTTTGTCATTTTTTACACATTAACACTGGGCATTGGTTGCACCATAATAGTACCAGTTTAACAGCCAACTATAGCAATAAGCAACAGAAGGATGACCCGTCAACCTTTACACTGCGCAGCAATACGTGTCGCTGCATTTTTAGTATTTTTTGAACTGTTTGAGCTAGAAACACACTTTTTGTGTGGTAGACATGCCCGTCTGTTATTTGGATCAGAAAAGATAGTGGAGGGATAGAAGGGAAGGATTTAGAATTTTTAATGTTTTTTGTTTGTTTTGGAGCTCCTAGCAGTAGGAGGAGGCTTGGGATGAGCAAAAGAAAGGTGGAGATGGGTGAGTAAAAGGGAGGTGGAGGAGTAAGAGTCAGAGGGAGGGTTTAGAAAGGCTTGTTTTGGGGGATCGGGACAATAAAAAGAGGTATAAGATGATGCAAGGAGGGGTGGAGTAGGGAAGAGTCTCGAAAGGGTTACTTTGGGGATCATAGTAGTGGTATGGGATTTGGGATGAATGGGAGAGTGGAGGTAATGGAAATATTGATAGAGGTATAGGGTGAGAAATAGGGTAGTGCATTGGAAAGAGTAGTAGAAAGAGGTTTGAGATAAGTCAGAGAGTTGACCTAGAGGATATATGGAGAGCGGTATAAGGTGAAACATAGGGTAGTGCATTGGATATGCTGAATTAGTAGGAAAATAATAAATAATTAAAAGTAATAAATATATAGATCCAAAAGTAATGAAGATATAGATCCATAAGTACAAGGAAGGTATATAGATGCATAAAGGAAGGTAATTTATGTAGATTAAAGATGCATTAAATAAACTCTGGCTTTCAAGTGTTGTACTTTTAATTAGTTTATATATATATATATATATATTTTTTTTTTTCACACAAAGGACGCGGCACTCAGGAGTGAAGATAGTTCAAATGAGTTTATTGCACAACTCAACCAACGCGTTCAGCCCTCTCACGGCTTTGCTCACGGTTAGTGAGTCCTTTCTTTATTGCACTATTTAAGCCCAGCCAATAAAAAAACTACGTCAGATGGAATTCACCCCCGGAATTCCCCTGCTCCCACCTCCCAGCCTCTCCTCCCTCCCACCTCCCTACTTAATGGCAGCCGCTGCGCGGTGACACAGCGGACACACGCAGCGGGCGCGCCGCTGGCGCGCCAACGGCGCGCCAAAGGCAAGCCCGTCTACGACCCGAACGCAGCCAGCGCCAGGAACCCTGGACCTCCCACTACCCATCGCTATGACACCACCACCCTCCTCGCACTTAATCCTGGAAGACTTAGAGGATGCCAACAGGCCTCGCCGAACACCACCCATGGCCAGTTCTCCTGCCTCCACTGCCGCCAGACCCTCACCGCCACCCCGGCCTCCAACACCGCCGACGCCAGCACCGGCGACACCCTAAAATGCATCCTCCTCAACGTACGCTCCGTACACAAACACGCCATGGAAATCTGGAACCTACTCTACTCTCTTTCGCCCGACATCGCCTCCTCACAGAGACCTGGACCAACGTATCCTCCGCCCCGACATCAGCACCGCAATCCCAGACGGATACAAGATCCAGAGGAAAGTCCGCCTCAACCACCCAGGAGGGGGCCTCGCCATCGCCCACAAGAGCACCTCTGCCTCACCACCTCCAGCGAAACCTTCCCCTCCGCCGAACACCTGCACTTCAAGATCCAGACCACCCTCAAAGCCACACTCCGAGGAACCCTCATCTACAGACCCCCCAGCCCCCAACACCCTTTGCCACCACCATCACTGACTTCATCGCACCCCACGCGATCGCCTCAACAAACTACATACTCATTGGAGACCTGAACTTCCACCTTGACAACCCCAGTGACCCCAACTCCACTATCCTTCGTGACAACCTCGCCAGCATCAGACTTAAACCAACTCGTCAACACACCGACCCACCAGAGCAGGACACACCCCGACCCCATCTTCGCGGCAGGAAACAGCGTCCATTTCAGCTACCATGCAGCCGCCATGGACCGACCACCACTGCGTACACTTTGCCATCAACAAACCCAAGGCACCCAAACCAGCCCCACGCCCACCACGAAGGAACTGGAGCAAGGTTACCGACGTGCAACTTAACTCCACCCTCAGCCGAGACAACCACACCTGGTTACCCGACGCAAACAGCGCAAACGACGCAGCCAGAGAACTCCACACCTGGATCTCCAACTGCGCAGATGAGCTCGCCCTCTACACAACTCCGACAGACAACGCTCCAGGAAAGCCGCCTGGTCACAACCGCTCCCCAAGAAGCCAGACGCACCTGCAGATGCCTGGAGAAGAACTGGAGAAACACCAAGACAACCGAAAACCACACCACCTACAAGGACGCTATGACGGACTACCACAACCAGATCAGGAGCCACCAAAAGGAACTTGCATCCACAACAAAATCCTGGCCAACTCCACCAACTCAAGGAACTTTTCAGTGTCACTCAAGAATTCACCAACCCACGCAGCGAAGCCTCACAGACATCACCCCATCCCAAGACCTCTGATCAGCTTGGAACCTATTTCACCTCAAGATCAAAAACCTCTATGACAACTTCATCGACCATCCACCACAGGTGCCACGGACGGCCCCTCCCCCAGAAACTCCAGCCAGCCCACCATGTCCAACTGGACCAGATCATGGCCGAAGACACCGCCTGTCATGAAAAGCATCCACTGGGGGCCCCCACCGACCCTGCCCTCACTCACTACTACCACAGAGCCGTGGCCACCATCGCACCCAAAATACAACGCACCATCAACACCACCTTCAAAACAGGCACCTTCCCAGATGACTGGAAGCGCGCATAAGTCAGACTACTGCTCAAGAAGCCCGCAGCTGATCCCACCGACCTCAAGAGCTATCGGCCCATCTCGCTCCTCCCCTTCGCAGCCAAAGTTGCAGAGAAAGTCAACAGGAAACTGACACGATTCATTGAAGAGACGCCATCCTCGACCCGTCCCAATCCGGATTCCGAAGCAACCACAGCACAGAGACCGCCCTACTCGCTGCCACCGATGACATCCGCACCCTCCTAGACCAAGGCCACTCCGCAGCCCTCATCCTACTCGACCTATCAGTAGCCTTCGACACCGTCTCCCATCGCACACTAGTTGTCAGACTACACGACGCAGGCATACAAGTAACAGCCCTGGACTGGATCCGATCATTCCTCACCGGAAGAAGCCAAAGGATCAGACTCCCACCCTTCCTCTCTGACCCACGAAAATCACCTGCGGAGTCCCACAGGGTTCATCACTGAGCCCCACCCTCTTCAACATTTACATGGCCCCCCTCACAGCCATCGTCCGACAACACGGCCTCAACATCGTATCCTACGCCGAAAACACCCAGCTCATCCTCTCCCTCACCAAAGACCCCACCACTGCCAAACTCAACTTCCAGAAAGGAATGCAAGATGTCGCAGTCTGGATGACCACCAGCTGCCTGAAGCTCAATGCCGAGAAGACAGAAGTCCTCGTCTCGGTACCACCCTTCTGCATGGACAGCACCTGAGTGGCCGACCGCCCTGGAAGCCCACCTACCCCTCAGACCATGCCAAGAACCTCGGCATCATACTCAACTCATCACTCTCATGAACCGACAGGTCAGCGCCTGGCACACTCAGCTGCTTCAACACCCTCCACATCCTCCGCAAGACCTTTAAGTGGATCCCCCCTGAGTCAAGGAAGACAGTCACGAAACGCACTCATCAACAGCAGACTGGACTATGGAAACGCACTCTACGCCGCCATCAACAAGTCCCTACTCCGCAAACTCCAGACAGTACAGAACACCGCCGCCAGACTCGTCCTCGGCATCCCCTGACACGAACACATCAGCCAACACCTACGAAGTCTCCACTGGCTCCCTGTGGAGAAAAGAGTCACTTTCAAAATCCTCACTCACGCCTACAAATGCCTACACAACAACGGACCCAAATACCTCAACGACAGAATCAACTTCCACGTACCCAAAAGAAACCTCCAATCTTCCAACCTCGCACTGGCCGAAACCCCGCGCATGCCAGAGCAGGCGGAAGATCCTTCTCTCACATTGCAGCCAAGACCTGGAATGAGCTACCGGCAGACATCAGATGCGCCCCCTCCCTGAACACCTTCAGGAAGACCCTGAAGACCTGGCTCTTCGGCTAAACAGATCTGGGACTCCCCTCAGCGCTCTTGAGACCCTCACGGGTGAGTAGCGCGCTTACAATTCCCTGATTGATTGATTGATTGATAAAAGATTTACTTATTTATTCAGTCACTTATATACATATTAAAAACATAGAATAATGTAACTGTCAGTAATATGTACATTTGTTAAGCAGAACTCATGAATATCTATATATAACAATTTTTTTTAAACATAAGTATTCTACACGCTTATACAAAGCAATACACATATATAGGTACATATCTATAGTACAAATAAATGGTTATATACAAAGAGATATGCTGTATATTTCTATCTGTTAGCGTATGGTGGTTTTGTGAGGAACAGCTAATTCTTGAGTAGTTTTCTGAAGATAAGGTGGTTATCCGTGGATCTTATGTTGGGGGTAAAGAGTTCCATAGTTTGGCTGCTTTAACAGAGAATGATGTGCCACCCATTGTTTTTTTCTTGTATCTTGGGCTTTTGAGGTGAGGTGCCACTCTAGAGCGGAGGTTCATTTGTTGAATGTGTTTGGTGATTTTATTCCTAATTAAGAGCAGTCCCGTTCCATGTATCGCTTTGTGGGAGATACAAAGCAGCTTGAACGTGGATCTTCTGGCAACCGGTAACCAAAATAGGGCTTTCAAGGCAGGGGAGATGTGGTCTTGCGGTTTTATATGTAAGGGTAGTCTTGCAGCCAAGTTGTAGTCTTTTTATGGTTGTTAAAGATGATCCGTGGTAGAGGCTATTGGTGTAATCCAGTTTGTACAAAACAAGGGAGATGGTAGTCTGAACCTTCTGTGGAAATCCCAAATGGGGGAAGATTTGTCGCAGAGTTTTTATAGTAACAAAGCTTGATCTTGCTAGTTTGTCCACTTGGGCATTCATCAATAGCTTGGAGTCCATAGTCATTCTGAGATTTCTTACTTCCTTTGATATTTTAAGCGGTGTTCCCAGATCATCAGGCCATGTGGCGAGCGGGTCATAATTTTTCCTAATGTTTCCAATCACCACACGTGAGTATTTATGTTTTGCAAGCATTCGATTTGTGATGTCTTCACCTCATCCATTGATCCACGGCTTTGAGACAGCTGAAAATTGGCGAGTTTCCAATGTCTTTGGGGCATTGCAGTTGAAGAAGTATTTCCGTGTCATCTGCATAGTGAGGTGAAATTGATTGATCAGTGCCGGTAATGACTTCATGTAGATGTTGAAAAGCATGGGCGTGATAATAGAGCCTTGAGGGACCCCTGCTGTTGTGAAGTACGGTTTGGACGAGAAAGGTGGGGTATGGATGACATTAGTTCTGTTGTGAAGGTAGGACGCAATCCAGTCTAGAGCAGTCCCCTCTATGCCGGCTTCGTAGAGTCTTTGTATCAGAGTGTCATGGTCAACCGTGACAAAGACAGACGAGAGGTCCAAGAGAAGTAGCGCAGCAACCCTGTTGCAGTCAACTGTGTTCTACAGGTCATCCCAGATGGCAAGGAGGGCAGATTCTGTACCTCTTCCTGGACGGCATCACATTTGGAAGTCTGAAAGTATGGCATTCTCTTCAATGAATTGTGACATCTGGGTGAAAGCTGCTCTTTCTATCAGTTTGCCCAGGATAGGTCCATTTGAAATCGGTCTGTAGTTGTCAGGGTTCAACGGGTCCAAGTTTGTTTTCATCAGTAATGGGCGTATGTATGACTTTTTGAGTACTTCTGGAAATATTGTGGTAGTTAAGGAGTTGTTATTGATTCTCCTTACTGGAGTGGCAGCAGAGGTTGTTAGAAGGTTGCTTGTAATGGTTGGACTTAGCAGAGAAGGTTGTAGCCGATATTTTTAATTCGGGCCTCCCGGTGTCTCCACTGCAAAGCCTGGTCAACTAATAATGAGAGGCTTTTATCCAGTCTTGAAAATCAAAGGTGATGCATGGAATTTCAATAAAAGTTTCAGCCACTGGCAGTCACTTGGATCAAAATATAGTCCATTGTTTTTTTTTCTATCATGCTACTTCAGAGATTAGGACCCAGATTTACTAAATACTTGTGTTACAGTTCCGTCACACAAGGCAACGCAAGCCAATCCAGCGGTCACTCTCCCCCTACCACCACTGCACACTCCCCTTCCGATGTCCCACAGGCACAACCCGTCTCCCACCACTTACCTCACTGACAACCCCGTGACTTCCCCATGTCCAACGTCTTCACCAATACAGCAGACACTTTCCCCCTATTATCACCGCCCACTCCCCGTCCGCCGTCGCACACCACATACACAACCTGCCTCCACCGCTAATCTCATTGACATTCCCCGAACTCTGACTTCCTACCCAGAATTTCTCTACCTCCTCACTTGGACAGTAGACCCTCTACTCCTCCTCTGAACTCCTTGAATGGGAGCATTACTAATCCGGCTCCCCGTCTAACCTCTCCCCTCTCCTAATCCCACTGATTCCGTCCAATCCCTGACCCCTGCTCACTCTCCCTCCATAGGCCAAAGTCCCTCTCGACCCTCTGCCAGAAAACCTTCAAACTTTTTCCAGCTCAATAACACAGCAACTGAACAGAATGGAGCAGAAAATTAACTCCCTTTGCTGCCGATCTCCTACACTTACAACAAGACCTTCTCAACAGGACCTAAGCCACCGCACTCCCTCATCGCTCGGGTAGATTTGCTAAACACCCTCAATACCTCTCCCATGGCCCCACAGAGCACCCACGACCCTCCAGTCCGTCACACGAGTCAGGCACTTCGACCCAACCGGGATCGCTCACCCTATCGGCATTGAAACCCGATGTGACCAACGACCTCACCTCGCTCTGAGCCAGAAATCAGCCCCTTTCCCCATCCCTGCTATTGTTGGTACTAACAGACTCCCTAAAACTGTCCACTCACCTAGACCTCCTGCTCAATACTCCTCTATCCACCTAGCTCCCCCACCACCAAGGCTCCCCGCCTCTCTCTTGCATGCTCCTAAACTGCAGATCAGCAGTACAACAAGCCACAGACATTGCTGAAGCTCTACTCTTGCTGAAGAAATTGACATCGCTTTCCTCACAGAATCCTGGCTTAATGTCCACTCCACACCCCATTCTTGACATTCTCACCCCTCCAGGGTACAACATCATCAGACAAGACAGGCCAATCAAAACTGGGGGGACTAGCCATCATTCACAAAGCTGGAATACAGATCACCAAACTTAAACCTGCAGAATACCTATCGTTTGAATACCTGGGTGTCGAACTCACTGCCAAGGGTACCTCTCCCATCAAATTCCACACCATCTTACCATCCTCCTGAGAGCGTACCCTTTCCCCGAAGAACTAACAGACCTAATAACACGTTTCTCCATGACAGACACAAAAGACGTGTTCCTCGGGTGACCTCAACATCCTCTGGAATGACCCAGAAGACTCCACTGTCCAGAACCTATCCAACCTACTTGAAATATACAATCTCAAACAACTCTGCAATGAACCAACTCACATCAAAGGTGCAACACTGGATGCGATCATTACCAACAATGAACTGGTCTCTCTGAGAGCGATTTCTCCCATTGACTGGTCAGACCACCACCTCATTCTGTTCAAGATTGATGCACTTGTCAGACACCAACCTGTTCGTGATGACAAACCTAAGCACTGGACCAGAAACATCAAAAAGTCCCTTTACCCGAACTTGAATCCAGGATCCATGCCCATCTACAACCCCAACCCTCATCATGGACGGCCCGATGACCTCACTACACACTTTAACTCTAAAATGACAGAGGTCTTAGACCAAGTAGCTCCCACTCAAACTCAAAACAAATGAGGCGAACCAAATCTCAAACCATGGTTCAATATGGATCTGAATAACGAAAGACGTCAACTCAGACAAACGGAAAGGTGTTGGAGACTAAACCTCGACCTTGCACCTAGCGCAACTTAGATCTGCTCGGCAGGCATGCAAAAACACATTTTCAATGAAAAGGCGTCTTTCTTCCGCAACCAACTAGATCTGGTGAAAAACAGACCGAGAGAACTCTTCAACATTGTCAAAAGCCAAACAAACTGCACTCCCTCTAACGAAATCATAGCCACCAAAGAGCGATGTGAAGAAATTGCCACCTTCTTCTCTAATAAAGTCTCAAAATTGATCAATCCTTCCTCCAAACCGCAAACCCTCCTTCCCTCTTAACCTGCCCCCTTTCAACCACCCTTGACCAATCAGAAAGAGTTCTTACCAAGGACGAATCAGGCCTGCCTCAGCTGAAAAACAATGCGCATTGGTCCCGACTTTGAGCTAATGTCGTGAAAGCGAGGTCTTCAGTATAATCTCTACCCTAAAACCTTCACTCCCACACTATGGACCCCCTCCCATCCACAATTATAAAAGAACTCAACCACACCATTTCCCCTTTCTGGACAAAAATCATCAATGCCTCTCTCATCTCAGGCTGTATCCCAGACTCCCTTCAACTAGGACAAATCACACCCATTCTCAAGAGGCTCAGGGGCCGACCCTAACGATCTTAACAACCTCAGACCTATCTCCAACCTCCTGTTCCTTGCGAAAACATTGGAAAATGCAGTTCTCCACCAACTCAACAAACACATTGATGAGTTGAACCTCCTCGACACCTTTCAATCAGGATTCAGGAAAGGCTGTAGCACTGAAACAACTATGCTCAACATCTCTGACGATATTCACAAGGCTTTAGATGAAGGTGATGCCTGCCTTCTCATCCTTATTGACCTATCTGCGGCATTCGACACTGTAAATCATCCAACTCTTCTGGAGACCTTGTCGAAACGCTCCGGCATTAATGGCACAGTACTAAAATGGTTCACCTCCTTCCTTCAACACCGCTCGCAACAAATTAAAATCAACCTCTGTCTCTCGAAGCCAACAAAAGTCACACTTGGCGTCCCGCAAGGCTCGATCCTCTCCCCGTCCCTCTTCAATCTCTTCATGGAGCCCCTCACAATCATCTTGAAAAAAGCGGGAGTGAACTACCACCCTACGCTGACGACACCCAAATCTATTTCAAAATCAAGTCTCCCAACGACATCCGACACCTCAATGTCACTCTAACCCGAGATCCAAACTTGGCTCAACACTAACCACTTAAAGCTCAACCCAGATAAAACGGAACTAATCCTATTCTCTCCAAAAGCAACCATCGACCAATCCAAGAGTGGCTCAAGAATCTGGTTGCCCTAAACTGCCCCCTCGTCCTAACCGACTCAGTGAAGTCTCTAGGCATCACCCTTGACAAGAACTTATCAATGGAGGCCCACATCAAAAACTCTGCAAAAGGTGCTCTTTTCTCACTAAAACACCTCCAAGAAATTGAAACCTTTTCTTCCCCAGGATGACCTCAAGACAGTAGTTCAATCCCTAGTTCTCTCTAAAATCGACTACGGGAACGCCATCCTAACGGGGACTCCAAAAGCTCACCTAGCCCCACTAAGGGCAGTGCTGAACATAGCCGCCGACTCATATCTGGAGTGAAAAGATTTGAACACATCACTCCAGCTCTCAACTCCCTCAACTGGCTTCCTAGTGGAAAGGAGGTGTATTTACAAGCTGGCCTGCATCACACACAAAACCCTTCACTCTCTGGCCCCCAACTACCTGAACAACAAACTGGTAAGAGCAGGTCAATCCAGAACACTGAGAAGTTCAAACTCACTCCTTCTTATCCCTCCCGAAACTGAAAAAGAAAACCACCCAATACCGATTGTTTTCTGGCAACGCTCCCAGGATATGGAACGCTCTCCCTAGAGTCCTCAGATGCAACCCCTCCTTCTCCTGTTTCAAAAGGGACCTGAAACTCCATCTCCTTAACAAATACTTTCCGGACCAACATCAACTAACCTAGACTTCAACATCCGAATTAACTCCTCTCTCTTGACATTCAAGGATAGTGGTGACCGGTCATGTGTTAACCACCTTTCAAGTTTGTTCTCTCCCTCCGCTGCACTGTTTAACTATTTTTCATGTTGTATTTTTTTTATCTCTGTTGTTGCTTCCCTACTGCCTTCCTACTAAGTAATGCAATTTCCCTTTGGTTTTTGTACAGTGTGTATGTAAAGCGCTCTGATACCCACGGGTCTAGCTAGCGCTATATAAAACTTTTAAAATTAAAATAAAGAAAAATAAAATAAGTTTTTAAGTCAAATTTATTGTGCCACGCAGAGCCACTGTGCATGGCTCTGCATGGCATAGTAAATCTGGAGTACCATAAGGCTGCACAAGCCGCTGCCTTGCGCTACTCTGAGCTGGGAGGGCGTTCATTGGGTGGAACATGTGTTTTCCCCCACATCCACCCATGTTTTTTGCTCATTCCCAGATTCACTAACAATAGTAAACCTGGGAATGCGTCAAAATGCTTTACCTTTCCAGGTTAGGCGTAACGAGTAGGAGTATATCTATTTCTCCTCGTTTTTAACTCTTTCTGCCTGTGCTGCATTCTGCAGCACACATAGAAAGAGTAAAAAGCCTCAGAGGATTGTTTTTGTGCAGGGAGGTGCCCATGCCTGCACAAAAACAATCCTGCCTTTAATGCGGGCACCTTGCACTGTAGTGCAAGGTTGCTTGCGTTGGCATTCGGCATCCACAAGTGTGCCAGCACAGAGAGAGAGAGTAGGAATGCGCCATATGTATGTAAATATGGTGGATTCTTGCCCTCTCCATTTGATGCAGCACAGCAAGATATTTTGCTGTGTTGCATTGCGCCAAATATTAGTAAATCTGGCCCTAGATTTTGTCTTTCTCCAAAAGTAACTGTCCAGCCTGAACTGACATAACAGGTCCCATCCATACATGAACACAAGCAAATCTCATTCTGCTTTGTCCTCAGTGGGCTCCATCAGTGAGATGCATCTTGAGCATTGTGGAGCAGTGAGTATGAGACTACGAGACCCATGATTGGGCAGTTCTGTCACACATAGGAGCACTCACACTGAAACACAAAACTGATGAATGAATGAATGCCTGCAGTTGTCTCAGCCATCCTCAATCACAGAGCTCTCTTTCCCTGTACTAATAATTCTTATCAGGTGGGTTTGTTCACTTGAAACAAAGACTAAAACTCTCAGACTGCACTGTCTTGGAACAGACCAGGAACAGAAGCATGGTAGAGCGGCCTGTCAATACAACTTGCACTGGTGACAGCACTTGTTCAATTTGCCATTTATGTATGTTTATGATATTGACAATTTCACTGGCATTTGTTTTCATGCTCCTTGAGGAATATAATGTTTTTGTATTTTGTAATGAAGTAGATGAAAAAAAGCAAATGTTTTACACAATGATTTAAATTCTCTTTCTATGCTCGGCTATTAGAATAGACTTTAATTAGAGGATTTACTTTTCTACTTGCTTAATTTTTACATTTATTGCTTAATTTAAAAATATTTACATAATTAATTTACAACAAATTTAAACAATCATTGGCAGGGCCAGTCGGTCTGGCTTTCATGTAGTTAATCATGCAACACTGGCATGCACAAATGCTCTTAAGGTGGTAAAGGGAGTGGTGGTGGTGACAGTGGTTGCAGTAACAGTTCACACACTCACAGAACTTTGCAAAACGCTTTTGCAGCAAAAAAATAAATAAAAGATGGATTGCTCTCTGTATAAAATGCATGCAAGAGACAAAAAATTTAATTTGTGATTACCAAGTGTAAGTTTTAGATGTAAAATAGTTCCTCATGCACGGCAATGCAAATAATCCATAGGAGGCAGAATGATACACGACACAGCCAATACCGTGCAATTAGAGAGCCACACTTCTCTGTGTGGAGTCGAAGTCAACCCTATGTATAGTTTAAAGAATGGTTAATAATATTTCTTGCAGACAGTTGCACTATCCAGCCAGGCCTAAAAATAATTAAGAACCAGGCTCTGATAATACAAAGCCATTTTGTTGTCACAAAGCCTGTGACTTGCAGATTCACAAGGTTTACTGTGATTTTGTGATGGCGTGACTCGCAGAATTCACAAGGTTTACTGTGATTTTGGTGGATGGGGGTCATGGCCGAGGCGTCGATGGAGTAGGGAGCTTTAGTTCGCGCTCCTGCTGGCGAACCCCCATCCGGTGCCATCCTGTTGAAAATAAGGGATCTTGAAGCAGACAAAGTGAACCCCCAACTGCAGCAGAGCAGCGGAAACGCATAACCCGAATCTCGGAGCTCATAAGGCACAAGGAATGGGTGAAAAAGAAAGCGGGGCCGCGAGGAACGACAAAATGGCGCCCGTAGTTCAGAAATAAATCTGTTGCGTAGTTCCAGGGGCAGCAGGACACAGAGGGCAAAGAAGATAAGCCTTACCGGTGAGGAGCGCTGGGCGATTGGGGCTGCGGCAGCCAGAGCGCTGAAAAAGGGCCAGGAGACTGCACAGCGACGAGAGGAGGACTCGCGTAGAGAAACTGCGAGGGTGGCAAGATGGTGCCGGCAGCGGAGAGGTGAGTCCGGAGCGCAGCCTCCGAGGCCCCCGGGCAGAGACTAAGTGAGACCGATCGGCGAGGAACATTGGGGGACCTGGAAATCCCAGGGTAACAAAGCGCTGGAGGAGCGGAGATGAACCCGGGGCAGAGAGCGGACAGCGGGTGGGAACTGAGCTGCGGCCTACCCAGTGGAACCCCGGGAGGCAGCGCACAGGCGCAAGGTTTCCCCCCCACAAAGAGGAGGCAATAAAGCTGGTCCCCATTTAACGGAGCGGGGAGCACAGCGGCTGAAACATTCAGGCCAGAAGAGAGTGCGAGGAGACGCTGGCCCACCCGCAGTGCACAAAGACCAGAGAGAACCTAGGGGGAGAGCAAGGCCCAGAAACAGGAGCAGAATGCCTGGTCACTAGCGAGGCCGCTAATCAGGTGAATACCATACCCAAGAATTAATAGAGGCAGGACTTAAGGAGTAGGCAGCCAGTGGGAGCAATAGAGGCGGGCCACGGCACTGGAACCGAATGGTGAAGAGCGCAAGGCAGGGAACGGAGCAGCAGGTAAAAGAGCACGACGAGCCCCTGAACCCTGCACCAAAACTTTACCCAGTGCAATCTGAGCAACATGGGGGATGCTGAGGAGGCACAGAGTGGGGCAGAGAAGTTGGGGTAGCCCATGCACCTACACTGTGAATAGGAGCTCTTGCGGCCATGGGGACTGCCTGGGGGGATCTCTCCTGGTCAACGACAATTGAGATACCAAGGGCACAGGCTACAACAGAGCTAGAGCCTCTATGTGAAGGAAGCAGGCCCCAAAGCGACAGGAAGCGCTGCTGGAGTAGCCCGGCCACAAGGCGGTCGTCACCCTGGGGAAGGTATCTAAAAGACAGGATCTGGAGCAGCAGGAACAGGCGGGGGACGACCCTGGGGGCTCGGGCCCAAAGGCAGTGGGTCGCAACGCTGGGAAAGACGCCCCGGAGGACCCCTCCCTATACGACATACTCCAGGTTATAGAGACCTGAAGAACGGCGGTGGAAACGAAAATTGATACCCTCAGACAGGACCTGGGCCTGCTGAGAGCAGATCACAGGAAACTGGCAGGTTGAGTCACAGCAACCGAGGGCGAAGTCCGGGACATGAAACCCCAGGTGACCACAGCCACTCATAGGCTCACGGACATGAAGAAGCAAGTACATGCATTGGAAGTCAGGGCTGAGGACGCCGAAAACAGAGCACGGCGTAAAAACCTGCACATAGTGGGCCTGCCGGAGAACATTGAGGGAGACAACATGATGGCCTACTTAGAAAACTGGATCCACACCAACGTAGCAAAGGAAGGACTGTCCCCATACTTTGCTCTGGAACGAGGACACAGAGTACCTGCAAGAGCACCCCCGCCTGGATGGCCACCGAGACCAGTGGTGGCACGCCTGCTATTTTATAAGGACAGAGATCATGTGGTGGGACAGGCCCGACAGAAAGGGCAACTCAAAGTGGACGATAGCACTGTTAGAATTTTCCCGGACTTCTCCGGGGAGGTTAAAAAACAGAGAGCATCATATGTCACCATCAAAAGGAAACTCAGACAGTTGAACATACAATATTAAATGGTGTTCCCTGGAAAATTGAGAATGTTATCACCTGAGGGGACGAAGTTCTTCAATACGCCACAGGAAGTGTGGGACTGGATCGACCAGCATGCTCCACAGGAACGGGATGGCCCAAGGCAAGAAAGGCAAGAACAGGGCGCGGCCCGTCATAGAGGGAGAGGAGGAAAACCTACAGGCCTACCCACAGCAGCGGAGACGCAGCGCGAAAAAGACAGAGCGGTGGCGGTGATAGCATCCCTCAGTGCACATGGAAGACGAGACACCACATCACTGTCCGGGGACAACCCAAGAGATTCTGACTCGGAACACAGCTCAAGCACAGTGGGAGAAGCCAGCCAAGAACTCTCAGTGGTGACTCCCAGATCGGCAGATGAAATCATCTGAACACTGCAGGGCACGCAAGTATATGCGGGGGAAATTAACCATGGGGGCCTCGGAGGGCTGAGTGCAGCATGCTAAAAGGGCTGAGAGGACCCAGGACCAAGACCATATACTTGAATGATATATGCATCGAGTGGGGGAGCCTGGGGAGGGCGGGAGAACATCGCTCTTCTCCAAACTGAGAGTCTGCCCGTCACTACCTGAACTTTGGACAATATCTATAGATGCACATAAGTACACAGTTTGGATGGGGAGAGAATCTCACTTGTCCTGGGGAGGAGGAGTTGGGCTGTTCATAAAGTTTTAAGTTGGGGACACTGCAGGAAGACAGGGATGGACTCAATGACAGTAAGTGGTAGTCACACCTGTCTATCTCAATTTTCGGAGAACCTCGGTAGCGAGACAAGTAGAAGGGAAGTAAGCAACAATGAATAAAAGAACGACATATAACCTGTTGTCCTGGAATATCCGGGGCATGCACTGCATGCATAAACGACATAAAATCTTTTCACACCTGAGTAGACGTGGGGTTCACATTGCCATGTTACAGGAGACACACCCTGGCCTCAGAGGGCATTGCACTACATAGGAGATGGAGAGCCAAGCATACTGCACCTCATTCTCAGCATTTGCGAGGGGGTGCTGATCTGGATAAGGGTGGGGGTACCTTTCCAGCACACGGGGCACAAGATTGACCCAGAGGGCTGATACCTGATTGTCATGGGTAGGATGGATGGTCAGGATTTGACACTAATTCATATATACGGGCCGAACTCTGACCAGGTCGCCTTCCTGGAGAGGACGTCCGGTATTCTGGCACCCTACATGAGCTGCTCAGTCGCCATGGGGGGAGACTTTAATTGCAAAGCAGACCCTGAGTTGGACAGATCCCATCCACCGCTTCGGGATTCCCCGGTGCATTGAACAGCTAAGGCCTTTGGAGAGTGGCAGACCCGCTAGGGATTGGTGGATACTTGTAGGTGCACACATCCACTAGATAAAGAATACTCACACCTCTCACATGCTCATGAACTGCACGTACGGTTAGAGACCTTCTTATGTTCACCTGACATGCCTGCCTTGATGCAGGGAGTGGAGTACCTGACAGGTACAATATCGGACCATACTCCAATCCTGATGAGACTACAGTGGGGAACGCAGCATCAACCCATCCCTACTTGGCCCCCCAAACACGAAGCACTGGAGGACAAAGTGTTCCTCCAGGGGATCAGGGAACACATCACATCTTACTTTACTGACAACGCCCACTCCACTAATTCCAGGCTGACAGAATGGGAAGCCTTTCAGGCTGTAATCATGGGGAGGTGCATGGCAACATCTATTGGGGTACGGTGGACACTACTTACAGACGTGGAAAGGGCAGACCGAGTTCTGAGAAAGATAGAGATAAGATCTCCTGAACACCCGGAGCTCCGTCAGGAACTCCTGGATGCAAAAGAGTAAGTGGTAGCTCAGGAAGAACGTTTGAGGTGTTTCGACTTTAAAACATACATGGACCGGACCCATGCGGAAAGAGATAAGGCAGGCAGGTTATTGGCATGGCTGGCGAACTCGGCTCGTAGATGGAACAATATCATAGAGATAGCTGACCAAGCGGGACACTCCCTATATAGACAGACTGAAATAAACAATAGATTCCTCGACTATTACAAACATCTATATAAGAGCTTGGGGTCCCAAGGGGAAGAGGGGACCCAGGATTATCTGGCTGAGCTTCCCCTCCATACTCTCTCAGAGGAAGAGGTGGACCAATTGGGAGCTGAGATCTCAGTACACAAGATTAGAGTAGCTATCAAAGAATTAGCTAGAAGCAAGACCCCGGGAATGGATGGACTCCCTATGGAGTTCTACGATACCTATGTGGAGGAGCTGGCTCACAAGCTGGTTGAGCTATATGCAGCGGCCGGGGAGGAGGGAATCCTACCAAAAACTACTTGAGAGGCAGTGGTAATCCCACTGCGTAAACCTGATAAGTCCCCTCTTTACTGTGCGGCCTACAGGTCTCTGTCAATGCTCAACCTCGCCTTTAAAATATTAAGCAAACTACTGGCGACAAGACTCTTCCCACATATGACCTCTCTGGTCCATCCGGACCAGACAGGATTCAAACCGGGTACAAACACGCCTCTAAATATAAGATGGCTCCTCTCCATGTTGGAGTTGGGCAGAAACAAGGAACAGGAAGGAGAGATCTTCACCATAGATATAGAGAAGGCCTTTGAAAGCCTGAAATGGGAATTTATATGTACTGTCTTAGCGAAAATGGGAGTAGGCCAGGGATTTATACGCTGGGTGAAACTGCTGTACTCGAGCCCGTTGGCCAGGGTGCACAATCTCGGAACAGTATCAGGTGGAGAGGGGCACGCGTCAGGGGTGCCCCCACTCCCCTTGTTATTTGCGTTGACTGTGGAGCCACCAGCCTGCGTGGCACGGACCGGCGGCAGATACAGGGGGTTTACGGATGGGAGGACAAGTACACCACATAGCGTTGTACGCCTGATGACCTCCTGTTGTTCCTGAAGAACCCTGGGGAGGAGCTGAGAGGGACTAGAGGTGTGATAGAGGACTTCGGGTCCCTCTCAGGGCTAAGAGTTAATTGGCAGAAGTCTCGACTCTTTCCGATAGTAGCGAACCGGCCGCCGCCCGAGGGATTAGGAGATTTGCAGTGGGAACCCGTTGTTTTAGATATTTGGGGGTGAAGATCTTCTACTTGCCCCTGGATATACAGGAAGGAAATATAGGAGGAGCATTGAGGGCATTAAAGGACAACATGGCCTTCTGGGGGAAACTCTCTGTTTCTGTAGCGGGACGGATCTCCTTGCTAAAAATGGTGACCCTACCCAGACTATTGTATTTCTTTACCACATTGCATGTGTGGATGCCCAGGGCATGGTTCCGAGAACTAGACTCATGCCTATCAGCCTTCATCTGGGGACTGGAAGAAGGAGGGTGGCCCTGACAATGCTAAAGCGACCATCGGCAGAGTGGAGACTGGCAGTCCCGGAGTTTGAGGCATATTATCTGGCAGGGCAACTACAGAGACTCACGCAATGGATAGCAGGGAGAATCACAGGATGGGAGGGTATCCCCTTTCACCCATGAGAGAGATGTATTAATCTGCACACTGTTGAGAACCGCAAAGCCACAGCACATACACACAACCGAACATAAGGTGATACAATGGTGCTGGAGTAGATTTCTCCAGAGGACTCAGACTAGATACCCATTATCACTGGAATTGCCGCTGGCGATGCTGAGGCACTACCACACGGGGGACAATGGAGGGGCCTGGAGGAATGGGAACAGGCAGGGGCCCTTTACAGGGACGGGGAATTGATTCCTTTTGAAGAATTTAGCACAGACTGGGACATCCTGCAGGGCCAGTTTCTGCTCCACAGGGCAGTCACGGGAGCTATGCGACGACACTGGGGAATGGGCACTCTCGAGCCAGCACGACATGCCACGTGTGAATACATAGGAATAGCTGGGGGCACCATAAAGGCAGTCACATGCTTGTATAGGGTGATGGGTAGGGACTCTGCTCAGCCACTGGACATGTTGAGGAACAATTGGACAGAAGATCTAGGAAGGCCCCTGCAGGATAAGGATTGGGAGAATATACTGCAGAGGACACTTAGGGTTTCCAGAACTGCACTGGACACACATCACTCCAAACTGAATTAACAGCTTCTTCCATAGAGACGACTCAGAGTGCCCGAGATGTAGGGAGGTGGGAGCGAACTTCATTCACATGATATGGAACTGCCAGGCCCTGACTCACTACTGGCAGGAGGTGACAGCACAAACGGCCTGAATTACGGGCCGAGAAGTGCCTTGTGCGCCGGCGCACTGCCTGCTCGGTCTGTTCCCTCATACAGCCAAGACAAAGGTCACTGACAAATTCCAGGACTTGGCCTACATTATAGCCAAACACGAAATCACCAGTAGGTGGAAGGCACCGAACGGCCCCAGCATAGTCAGGTGGAAGCAGGAACTAGAGAAATGGGCGGCTGCGAGGGCAGAATCTTGCTCAGGAACAGTGCAGAGACAGAATATCGAGTAAAAAATATCGAATTGCACACATTATGCATCAAAAATATCATGGGTCAAGAATATCGACAGACAAATTCTCGTGGTCAAGAATATCGTGTTTAATATCGTTTGCAAAAATATAGATGTTAAAAATATCGATTTTTAATTAATGTTATGTATTTTAGGATATATTTTATATGTGTGTGATGTATGTATTTTTGTATAAGAATTGTTTGTATTTTTATTATATGTGTTAAAATGTTAGTAGTTATTAATTTTTTATTTTAATTTTGTGTTTTTAGTTCCGTAGTCGGGTTGTGGGTTTATAGGGGAATAGGGTGGGAGTAATTTAATTATATAAAATTAATTAATTATTTTAGTAGTTATTATTATTATTTTTTTTTAATTTTGCCTTTTTAGTTCCGTAGCGGGTTGTGGGTTTATAGGGGAATAGGGCGGGAAGTAATTTAATTATATTAAATTTATCGAATAATTTTTATTTATTAATATTAGTTGAATTGAGATGTTTATAGTGTTAAATGTATAAATTAATGTATTATTCATTATTTAATAATTAGTTGTTAATTAATTTTAACTAATTAATTGGCAATTAATTATGTTAATTGTGTAATTATTTTAGGTGTGTGTTGTGGTGTTTATAGGTGAAAATGGTGGGAAGGTTGGGAAGTAATTTATTTTTAATTGATGAATTAATAATTAGTTATTAATTAATTTTAATTAATTAGTTAGTTATTAATTATAGTAATTGTGTCATTCATTTTAGGTGTGTGTTGTGGTGTTTATAGGTGTAAATGGTGCAAAGGATGGGAAGTAATTTATTTTCAATTGATGAATTAATAATTAGTTGTTAATTAATTTAAATGAAATAATTAGTAATTAATTATGGCAATTGTGTAATTCATTTTAGGTATTATAGTGTTAAGAAGGTGTATTCAATGAATGTTTATTATTTATTTTTATTAATAATATTTTTTTAATTCCTTAATAATTATGTTAATTATGGAAATAAATTCAAATAAAAATGTTGAAGTATTTTTATTGGTGTGGTTATAGAGTATGAAATACAATAAATACATTTATGTTCTAAATATTTTTTTGTTTGTAAATATTTGCTTCTTTTAAATAAATATTGTTTATAAATGTATTTATTAATTTATTTTAGATATTTGCATATTTTTGTTATATGTAATTAATATATTTCATGTTAATGTTTAATATATTTAATCAGATATTTTGTTTCTCTGCTATCCAACACTTTCTCTACTGTTGCACTCATTGGAGTGGGAATAGTAATTTTACCTCCGCTATACAGCACTTTCCCTACTGTTGCACTCATTGGAGTGAGAATAGTAATTTTTACCCCTCCGCTATCCAGCATTTTCCATACTGTTGCACTCACTGGAGTGGGAACACTGTTCCCAGTAAGGAGCGCACAGGCGCGCGCAGCACCTATCTCACCTCGAGCGCGCTGTGTGCTGTTTGAATCGCTCGCAGGTGAGTTCAGCAGCAAGTGCCTCCCTGCACTTGCTGCATTTCTTTTGTTAAAAGGGCTCGGTTGCGGGACAGATTGTATGCCTTTGTGAAAGTATTTATGTTAATTGCAGCGCCCATCACGCACTGCAATTAACATGATTACTTTAACAAAGGCATACAATCTGTCCTGCAGCCGCGTCCTTTTAACAAATGAAAGGCAGCGAGGTTTAAAGCATGACGTGTGCTTTCAGGGACTCTGAAAGCACACGTGTGCTTGTAGACTTGATGCATTTCTTTTGATAATAGAGCGCAGCACACAATCTGGCCCGCTCCGTTACCAAAAGAAATTCAGCAAGTCTACAAGCACACGTGTGCTTTCAGAATCCCCTCAAAGCACACGTCCTTTCCGGACCTGCAAAGAGCTCTGGGTCGGGCCCATTGACAGAGCTACTCCTGCTCCTGTCTTGATACTAGAGCCCTGTGTGGGTCTGGCCTGCTCTATTCAGGGCCAGCTCTAGGGCTGACTTCTGGGGGCGCCGTGTTTGCAAGTATGCTACTGTTTTAAAATCACCTTCTACCGCATTCCCTGTGTCCAGCAACTTTAATACAACAATAAAATTGTCTGGATAACTCCGGTGAATAATGTTCTTCCTGGAGTGAGATCAGATTTTTTTTTGTGGAAGTTTTAACTCAACCAAAAGTAGCGCAGTGGGTTAATATGCCTGATGCAAAGGATGTGTACCGTGCAGATCACAAAGTGCATATAAGTAAAGAGGTCAGTGCTTTTGTCAGAGAGATCCTTTTGTTCCTTGCAGTGTATAAGTTAAAATCCTAATATAGAACAGTGAGCTAATAACTGACATCAAGGGCTGCATGCAAACTGCAAGGTATATTATTATTATAGCATAATGCTTTTGCCCCCAGCCTTTCATTATTCTAACCTTGTAAAAATAGGTTCATTTCTGTAAAAATAAGTTTTTTAAATATCAATTCTTATTATTAAATGTAACCCCCAACTATGGTGTTATGTTTAAAATTCTGAGTTTGTGCTTCTCCAGACCAAGCACTCTTAAACTATACAGCCTACCAGTATGGATGACATGTGACTCCTACACCTTGTATTCCTCTGTCTGATGTAACATTTACTGTACACTGATTTACACTCATGTGATTGATTGTCTCTGTGTAATGTGTGTGTGATGTAAAGTGCTCCGACACCCTACACTGGTATGAGCGGCGCTTTAAACCTAATTAAATGCATCTCAGTGAGTGATGGTTATGGAGACATGAGGGGCACTGTTAAAGGGTGGTAGTGACAGAATCTGTGGCGAAGGTGGTCGTTGGGGGGGGGGTTCCAACAAACATTGTTGCACCGGGCGACACTAGCGCTAAAGCCATCTCTGGCTCTATTTGCCACTGGCCGAGCCTCTGGCTCCTGGTGGGATATCTCATGGCTCTGGATTGGGGAGTTATTGAAAAGGCAAACTGTTCTACACCCATTCTTGAACAAAGCCTCTGTTCTGTGCTTGAAAACAACTCCTACTTGATGATGCTTGAAAAATATCACCAAATGATTATTGTTTCTTAAAGCTGGATCTGCACTGTTTTACCTGCTCATGTTAGCTTACATCCTAGGCCTTGTACTTGCAACATGCACGCCATTGTTTTTTAAGGGCACATAAATAGTGATGATGCTAAACTGCAATCAGAAAACTTTGTCAAAGATAGCACTTAATTTATTGAGGTTTAACAGATCAAAAGAGCTCTAACATTTAAAACAAAATATGTCTCCCTTTAAAGAAATATGACTTCAAGGGGTGGATCCTTTTGGATTTCATTGTTTCCAGCCTCACAGTAAGATGTGCCATGTATCTCTATATCATAATTTAAGAGTAAAACTGGCCTCATGTTCAGAGTCCAAAATGTGCTTAGTCTCTTTTGGAATTACATAAATTATTGCCAGTCACATGGACTGAGATTTGTTCCCTCCATGTAAAATGCCACAGTGTGCTTTGGCCAAAATGGAAAGATAATCTAAATGTTGAGTAAAACCCAGCTGGAAAGCCATCAACACTAGGAGTTATGTTGTTAGCCACCAGCCTAACTTCATGCATACCGCCTTGTATAGATTAGAGGGTTATGATTTTTCCCCACCCATTCATTATCCTAATGTTGCAAAAAGGGTTCATTTGGGTACAAAGCGATTCTTATTAAACAGAAACCCTAACCATGGTGTTACATTTTAAATTCCGAATATGTGCTTCTCCAGACAAAGCACTCTTAAACTATACTGCCTACCAGTATGAATGACATGGCCTTTCTGTACCTTGCAGTCCTCTGTCATATGTAACATTTCTTATACAATGATTTCATACCTATAATTGATTGTCTCTGTTTAATGTGTAGGCAATGTAAAGTACACCCTACACTGGTATGAGTGGCGCTATAAAACAAATTAAATGCATCTCAGAAAGTGTGGTAATGGAGACTTGAGGGGCACTGTTGAAGGGTAATAGTGAGGGAATCACTGGCAGAGGTGGTCATTTTTGGGCACCAACAAACATTGTCGCACAGGCTGCCACCAGCTCTAAGGCCGTCCCTGTGCGGGGCACATTGTGTGCCTCTGAGAAAGTATTCATGTTAATTGCAGCACATGACTGGCGCTGCGAATAACATGAATACTCACACAATCTCCACTTGATATTTGTCGCTGCATCCACACGCGCAGTCGGGTTCCTGGCGCACAAAGCCTTGGCTGCAGTGCACAAAGACCTTACACTGCCGCACACAGAGGAAAAAAATTGGAGGGAACATTGAGTGGGAATAGTAATTTTTACCCCTCCGCTATCCAATACTTTCCCTACTGTTGCACTCACTGGAGTGGGAACAGTAATTTTTACTCCTCCGCTATCCAAAACTTTCCCTACTGTTGCACTCACGGGAGTGGGAACAGCAATTTTTACTCCTCCGCCATCCAGCACTTTCCCTACTGTCGCACTCACTAGAGTGGGAATAGTAATTTTTACCCCTCCACTATCCAGCACATTCCCTACTGTTGCACTCACTGGAGTGGGAATAGTATTTTCTACCCCTCCGCTATCCAACATTTTCCCTATTGTTCCACTTACTGGAGTGGGAATAGTAATTTTTACCCCTCCACTCCAAAATTTTCCCTACTGTTGCACTCTTTGGAGTGAGATTAGTAATTTTTAGCCTTCCGCTATCCAATACTTTCCCTACTGTTGCAGTCAGTGGAGTGGGAATTGCAATTTTTACCCGTCCGCTATCCAGCACTTTCCCTACTGTTGCACTCACTGGAGTGGGAATAGTAATTTTTACCCCTCTGGTATCCGATTCTTTCCCTACTGTTGCACTCACTGGAGTGGGAATAGTAATTTTTACCCCTTCGCTACACAACACTTTCCGTACTGTTGCACTCACTGGAGTTAGAATTGCAAATTTAATTATTCCGCTATGCAACAATTTCCCTACTGTTGTATTTATTGTATTGCGAAATATACTTTTACATTTTTTTTGATAGTTAACTGTTTTAATTAATTATGGAATGGTTATTTTTTATTTTGAATTATTGATATATATATATATATTATTGTTATATAATTTAAAAATTAAATAAAGATAATAGTTAATACATTATTTTAAAGTAAATATATGTCTATGTATAAATTAATATGTTTGTGTTTATATTTTTTTAAATTAAGTTTGCTTTTTATATTTTGTTAAAATATATATTAAATTTAATTAATTTTGTTAAAGATTATATTAATATTTTATATATTTAACATATATTATTTTCATTTTATTTATATTTTTAAATGGATATTTTTTACATCTATATTTTTAACTTCGATATTTTTGATTCAATATTTTTGTAGTTACCTGTTAAGGTATTGGAGTCGATATTTTTGTAGTCAATATTTTTTTCGATATTCAGAACATCGATATTTTTAGCATTGATGTTCTGTCAGTGAACCCTCAGGAATTCAAGACGGGCCTGGGTAAGATTGAGAGAGCTAGGGCGTGGGAGGCACTGGTGGAAGAGATGAGAGGTAGGGATCGGGGATCTGGATCCACCACCCCAACATTGCCCTCACAACAGGAGAGCTCCATGAGGCATGACCAAGAAGGAGCATTAGAACAAGAACCCGGGGAAGCAACTCCTTAGAATAACAGGAAACACAGGTTGGTACAAGACCGAGGAGTGATCTTCGAAGGACACATAATTACACAATAAACAACAGGAGGTGTGACAGCTTAGCTAAACTAAGACAGTTAGATGGTGTAGGAGAGTAGGATCTGCCTCTTATGTTGCCCCCACTTTTTTTCTGATGTTTATACTGGTTTCTGGCTATAGTCAGGCTGGGTCCCTGCCAATCAGGGCCCCAGCCTCTCTGTTCTCTCTAAACGATTTGGAGTGCACTCTAGGTGCACTAGTGATTGGATACTGTGGTACCTTATGAGTCCCTAGTATATGGTACCTTAGGTGCCAAGGGCATAGGTACTTCACAGGCCTACCAGGGGCTGAAGCATGTATTATGCCACCCCTGGGAAGCAGACTAAATCTGACACCACAGGCCTGCTACTGCAGCCTGGGTGAGGTGGTGCTAGCACTCCTCACTGAGATATAGGTTCCCTATATCTCTCCTGCACACACATTTAAACCTATCAGTCACCCCTGAGGAAGGCCCTATCAATCCTGAGGGCAGGGTGCTTGGCTTCTATGTGAGAGGATGCCTCTGCCTGAGCAGGGCCCCTCTGCAGCTCTCGGAGTCCATTCTCTGGTGCTGTTTGTGAATGCGGTCAAACCATATACTCTTAAGTGCATTATATCCTCGCGGTAAATGCTAACTTTGGAATGGCTGCATCAAAACATGTCGTGTTTGGTGTCAAACATCTTGGAATACTACCCCCCCGCCAGTTCTGGCGGCGGGGTAGCATTCCACCCTTCTAGAGGGATAGACATGTACCCACTGTGGAAACACGGTATAATCCTGAAGAGCCCTGGCATCACAAAATGGATGCCACCAGTCACAGACACTGGGCTGCCCTCCTGCTGATGACCGAAACTCGCAGTGGAGGACGCCCAACAATAGACAACCTGTCACAGGGAGGTGTAACCACCTCCCAGACAGGTTTTAGTGTATTGGGGCTGGGTGGGTGCACTCTTAGAGTGCTTTGAAGTCCTGCACTGGGGGAGCAGAAGGCTCCTCTGTGCATACACCAGTTCAAACCGGCTCAGGGGCTACCTGCCCCTGCTCTGGCATGAAACTGGACAAAGGGAAGTGGGTGTAACCACCCACTCCCCTGACCCTCCCATAGGTGGGGTCTTAGAGCTAGTCCCTCCCTTCCTTGTTAGTATAAGGTAGGGAACCCTTGAACTTGAAAGTTAGATATCCCTGGACGACGCTCTGAAGAAGAATCCTGGACCTTCGATGTTCCACTACCTCTGGAAGACTGAACAATCTCCCTTGGAGTCAAGGAGTGACTCCCCTGCTTGGCAGGCACCAAAAACTACAACAACGGTTGCAAACTACGCCACTCCCGCCAGAGCCCGAGGTCCCTGCAGCCCAAGACAAGAATTTCCTGACTTCTCCAAGGCCATCATGAGTCCCCAGTGAAGCTGAGGTAAGTGGACTCCACGAGTGACGAGGAACCGCAGTCCCTGGGTACCGTGCACTATAGTCAAGTGCAACCCCTTCATGACGTTCTACGAACTTGTGCTTTGCGCCACGTGTGGTCCCAGCCTCCAGCAGAAATCCCTCTGAAGATCAGAGGCCTACTCTATCCCGAGTGACCGTGGGCCCCTGTTGAAGGAATCCTCCCGAGGCATCTTTGCGATCCCTTGCCAGCTGGCTTGTGGGTCCCCTGAAGACTTTTCTACCAAACCAAAGGGCTCCCCTGGTTGCTCCAGGCCTGCCCTGACTTACCCTTGCTGGGTGAGTTCCACAGACCTTGCTGGTCTGCACCATTGACTTTTCTCCCTTTCCACAAGACTTGCTGCTACCAAGGCTTGTTGGCTCCAATCGGATCGCCGACACCGCAGTCAGCTGCAAACTTTGTGGGACACACAGAATCCAGCTCCTGGTTGTCATCGACACATCCTGGACCACATGGTCGAAGAGTCAAGACACCTGTGGATGACCTGAATCTGTCGACGACGGTGGGCATTCATCTTCCTTGCCCCGAGTCACTGCCAAGTGGCTTTGAACACTGTCCCCTCTGCTTTTACGTCTTCCATCTTCTGAATCCAGGCTTGGATTCCACCGGACACTTCTTCGGACTTCACAAGCAGCAAGTCTTCATTGTCTTCCATTGAAAACGACGCCGCGATCCGACACCAAAGGACACCTATGCACCCGGCTTCCCTGGGTGAGGTAACTCCAGCACTACCGTGCTCCTGTGGGTGTTGGCCCTAGAACTACTTACCCTGTAAGTGACTTGCTTGTAGGTTATCCCGAAGTGCCCTAAAACTCTTAATTTCCAACCGCGACTTGCCCCATTGAAGTCAACGGCGATCCGCGCCTGTGTTTACTCACTGCACGCGTCCCCCGTGGGTCCTTTACTTACCTGCCTTGGGTGGTTTTGTGAGTCCCCAGCACTTCTGAAGACCCAAGGCCTTGTCCCTTTGCAAGTCGTTGTTTCTAAGTCTCTTTCTTAGTATATGGTCTGGTACGCCCCTAGGGCCCCAGCCATATTTGTGCTTAATTTATTGTGAAACGTTGATTTGTGCATATGTTCCTGACTTCTAATCTCACAAGAGATTAGTAGAGAGTTGTTTAGTAATAAATACATATATATTTGATATATATACCTGTGTGGTGTCTTTTCATTTGGTGATTCAAGAGATTGTGTGGTAAAACAAGCTGCTTTACATTCCTCCAAGACTTAGCCTGAAGGCTGCTCTCCACAGCTACCACTAGGATAGCTTTCTATAAAGGTTGTCTTAAACCTATCTACCATAAGAGTCGAATTGTACTGGTGCAAGGTGTCCACTTTAACTAGTGAACAGCATATACCAGGCCAACTTCTCACATTGGTGGGCAGCGTGTGGGATTCCAGCTTGCTATTGTTTTACCAGAAAATCTCTATTTGAATTACTAACTGAAAACCACTATAGGTACTTAAGGTACATATAAAGTCAAGCTTAGTATCAATAAGTTCTACTGAACTTAGAGCTGTGTGCCAAGGGATAGCACACCCTTTCTACAGCTCAAGCTAGTATCAGTAGGCCACAAACTAGTGTAGGTAGTACAACACTGCACAACACTAGAATGTCTGCCAAGGGTGGACCCAGTGGATTCACTCAGCCTCAGTATAAGGACATGACTTTCTTTGACTTGAAAGCCATGTGTGCTGAAAGGCACCTGAGGCTAGGACAGAGTCCCTCCACACTACACTTGATAGATCTGATGACAGCAGATGATCTTAGATTAGCTCTAGGAGCTAATGGGTCTGGATCAGTGGGTGGGTCAATTACAGTGTCTGGGTCAGATGATGAACATCAGGATGACCAAGACTCTGTGATTGTAGGGCCAGGTCCCCTGGGGCCTGAGAAGGACAGAGGAATTCTCCCTAAGAGAACTGACAAGGTGGAGGACAGGCCTAGGTCCCTTTCTAGGGAATCTGACCACTCCTATCACTCTAGCAGAGAAGCTGTCCAGCAGAGGAACTCCTACCTTCCAAGAAGAGAGACCTCCTCTGACAGGATGTACAAACTGCTGCAGTATGAGGAAGCAAGACTTGCCCTCAAAACCAGACAGTTGGCATTAGATAGGGAAGCCCTGGAGCTCCAGAGAGCTTCTAGAAAAGAGGGGCTAGAACCCCCTGGTGGCAGCAACAGTGTCCCTAGAGGTAGAGAATATATTCCAGACCATAGGAACCTGAGTAAGGTTGTTCCCCCCTACCAGAGTGGGGATGATATCCATAAGTGGATAACTGCTATGGAAAGGGCCTGTAGAGTACAGCAGGTCCCCCAAAAGCAGTGGGCAGCAATCTTGTGGCTCTCCTTTTCAGACAAAGGTAGAGACAAGATCCTCACTGTTAGAGAAGAGGATGCTGATGATTATGAAGTCCTGAAGAGTGCACTGATAGATGGGTTTGGCTTAAGCACTGAACAGTACAGGTTGAAGTTCAGAGACACCCAGAAGGCACAGATTCAGGACTGGACTGACTTTGTTGATTGTGCAACCAAGGCTCTGGAGGGTTGGCTGGTTGGCTGGTTGGCAGTAGGCTTACTGATTTCAAGGGATTGTATAATCTAATAATGAGAGAACAGATCCTTAATAATTGCCAGAACCAGTTGTTGCATCAATACCCGGTGGACTCAGATCTGACCTCTCCCCAAGAATTGGGAAAGAAGGCAGACAAGTGGGTCAGAACCAGGGTGAGGCAGAAAAACCAGAACCAAGGGGGTGACATCAAGAAGCAGGATTCTAAGGGCTCTGAGAAAGGTGGGGATACGTCAAAAGACCAGTAGTCTTCACAAGGGCCCCAAAAATCTGCATCTGGTGGGGAGTCACAGTCTAACAAGGGAAAAGGCCAAAAGAAGTCCTGGTGCAAATTCTGTAAACAGAAAGGGCACTGGACTTCTGATTGTAACAAGTCCAAAGACCAAACCACCACCACCCCTGCCCCTAAGGCAACTGTTCCCCCTAGTCCAGCTACTGGTGGAGGTGGTACTCAGAATAAGGGTGTAGTAGGGTTGACCCTGGGTTCTGAAGTGGACTCTGACCTAGTCAGAGTACCCACTCAGGCAATGCTGATTTGTGATGGAGACATTGACATGTCCTTCCTAGTGAGCCCCAGTAATCTGGGCAAATACAAACAGCAGCCTGTAATAAATGGCAAACAGGCTTTGGCATTTAGGGACACAGGTGCTAGTGTCACCATGGTGGCAGAGGATCTTGTGGACCCTGGACAGATCACCCTGGGCGAAATGTACCAGGTGACCAATGCAAGCAATGTCAGGACCAACCATAGTCTGGCAGTTGTGAATTTCTCCTGGGGAGGGGTAACTGGCCTCAAGAAGGTTGTAGTCAGTGCAGACCTCCCTGTAGAATGTCTATTGGGCAATGATCTAGAAACTTCAGCCTGGTCTGAAGTAGAGTTATGGACTCATGCTGAGATGTTAGGCATCCCTGCAAAGGTGGTTTGCTCTGGTGGGTGGAGAAATCTGGGCTTTTGTGCTACAGTTGTCAAGGCCCAATCTTGGTGGTGGCACGTTCCTCACAAATGGCTGCACCCAAAAGCCATTATAGGGTAAGTCTAGAGATTGATGGAGGCTTGTGCCTTCTCAAATTCATAGGAGTTTTGGCGGAATAATTTCCAATCGTTCATTGAAGATTTTTTAGTGCGTATTGTTTATTCATATTTGCATTTTATCAAAACAAAGAGACAGCCTGTCTCTTTGTTTTGATAAAATACAAATATGAAATGATAAATACCTAAAAATCTTCAATGAACATTGGATAAATTCCATCAAACTCCTATGAATTTGAGAAGGCACAAGCCTCCATCAATCTCTAGACTATCCCTGCAAAGGTATTTGTTGTGACCAGGTCACAGGCCAAAATGCATGACACTGACCCAGCTCTGGATCCTGAAACACTGGACCAGATGCTTCCCAAGAAGAGGAGCAGTAGGGTTAAGGCAGTGCCTTCCCCTCTGTCTCAGATCACTGATTCCCCTCTTGAGGGAGGAGGAGCAGATCCTGAAGAAGGAACTGCCCCAGAGGGACTTGAGCCTGAACAGGTTGAGTTCTTGGGGGCAGGGGGCCCTTCTAGGGAAGATCTGAGTAAGGAGCAACAGTGCTGCCCCTCTCTTGAACCCCTCAGACAGCAGGCTGCTGCTGAGGCTGCTGGGAGTGCTAGTGGGTCCCATAAAGTCTATTGGGATGAGGGACTCCTGTATTCTGAGAGTAGAGATCCAGCCCCTGGAGCCACCAGGAGGTTGGTAATACCTCAGAAGTTTAGGGGGTTCCTCTTGACCCTAGCACACAACATCCCTTTAGCAGGACACTAGGGCCAAAACAAGACCTGGGACAGGCTTGTTCCACATTTCCATTGGCCACATATGTCAGAGGACACAAAGGAGTTTTGTCGCTCCTGTGTCACATTCCAAGCCAGTGGCAAGGCAGGTGGCACCACAAAGGCCCCCCTGATACCACTACCTGTGGTGGGGGTACCCTTTGAAAGGGTAGGGATTGACATTGTTGGTCCCCTTGACCCTCAAACTGCATCTGGGCACAGATTTATCCTGGTGGTAGTGGATCATGCCACCAGGTACCCAGAGACAATTCCCCTGAGGACCACCACAGCCCCTGTGGTGGCAAGAGCCCTCATTGGAGTTTTCTCCAGAGTGGGTTTCCCAAAGGAGGTCATCTCTGACAGAGATACAAACTTCATGTCAGGATATCTGAAAGCAATATGGAAGGAGTGTGGTGTAACTTATAAGTTCACCACCCCCTATCACCCACAATGCAATGGGTTAGTTGAACGTTTCAACAAAAACCTGAAGGGAATGAATAAAGGACTCCCAGAGAAGCTTAGGCGGAAATGGGACCTTTTTCTTCCCTGCCTGTTGTTTGTATACAGAGAGGTTCCACAGAAGGGGGTTGGTTACAGCCCATTTGAGCTTCTGTTTGGGCATCCTGTGAGAGGTCCATTATGTTTGGTAAAAGAGGGCTGGGAGTTACCTCTCAGACCCCCCAAACAGGATGTAATGGACTATGTACTTGGTCTCCGCTCCCGGATGGCCGAATACATGAAAAAGGCAACCAAAAACCTGGAGGCCAGCCAAGAATTACAAAAAGCTTGGCATGACCAAAGGCTGTGCTGACTGTGTACCAGCCAGGACAGAAAGTGTGGGTGTTGGAGCCTGTGGCCCCAGCAGCCCTCCAGGACAAGTGGAGTGGCCCCCATACAATAGTTGAACAAAAGGGAGAAGTCACCTATCTGGTGAATCTTGGAACTCCCAGGAGCCCCCTGAGGGTGCTCCATGTCAACAGATTAAAGCCATATGTTGACAGGGCTGACATGGGCTTGCTCATGGCAACTGATGAGGAACAGGAGGAAGAGAGTGACCCACTCCCTGACCTGCTCTCACAGAACCCTGATGATGGGTCAGTAGATGGTGTTGCTTTGGCAAGCAGCCTCACTGACCATCAGCAAACTGAGTGCAGACAAGGTCTGCAACAGTACCGACATATGTTTAGCCTGACCCCCAGTCAGACCACCTGGTGCACCCATGAGGTAGACACTGGAGACAGTCTGCTTATCAAGAGTAAAATCTACAGGCAACCTGACCATGTCAGGGACTGTATCAGGACTGAAGTCCAGAAAATGTTGGAGCTAGGTGTGATTGAGCCTTCAGATAGCCCCTGGGCTAGTCCAGTAGTCCTAGTACCCAAGCCCCATACCCAGGGTGGGAAGAAAGAAATGAGGTTTTGTGTAGACTACAGAGGCCTCAATGCAGTCACCAGGACTGATGCCTATCCCATACCAAGGGCAGATGAGCTGATTGATACTTTGGCCTCAGCCAAATATCTAAGTACATTTGACCTAACAGCTGGCTACTGGCAGATCAGGTTAGCTGATGATGCAGAAGCCAACACAGCATTTTCGACCCCTGGTGGGCACTACCACTTTGTGGTGATGCCCTTTGGATTGAAGAATGCACCTGCCACTTTTCAGAGGTTGGTGAATAAAGTTCTGGCAGGGATGGAAACGTATTGCTCTGCTTATCTAGATGATATTGCTGTCTTTAGTTCCTCCTGGCAGGATCTCCTGGTCCACCCCAGAAATGTTTTGGAGGCTCTGCAGAAAGCAGGCCTCACTATCAAGGCCACCAAGTGCCAGATAGGGCAGAGTCAGGTTGTGTACCTGGGCCACCTTGTGGGTGGAGGCCAGGTTCAGCCTTTACAGAGCAAAATCCAAACCATAATGGAATGGGTTGCTCCAACCACCCAGACACAGGTGAGAGCCTTCTTAGGCCTGACTGGGTACTATAGGAGGTTTGTGAAGGGATATGGATCTATAGTGACCCCCTTGAATGATCTAACCTCAAAGAGAATGCCAAAAAAGGTTCAGTGGACAGCTAGCTGTCAAAAGGCATTTGAAGACCTAAAGCAGGCCATGTGCACTGCCCCCATCTTACAGAGTCCAGACTACACCAAAAAGTTCATTGTCCAAACAGATGCTTCGGAGCTGGGTGTGGGAGCTGTACTGCCTCAACTGAATGATGAAGGTCGAGACCAGCCAGTAGCTTTCATTAGCAGAAGGCTGACCCCTAGAGAGAAACGTTGGTCAGCTATAGAGAGGGAGGCCTTTGCTGTGGTGTGGGCCCTGAAGAAGCTGAGGCCATACTTGTTTGGCACTCACTTCATAGTTCAGACTGACCACAAGCCCCTCCTATGGCTTAAACAGATGAAAGGTGAAAACCCAAAACTTTTGAGGTGGTCCATTTCCCTACAGGGGATGGACTATACAGTGGAACATAGACCTGGGACCCAACATGCCAATGCAGATGGACTCTCAAGGTATTTCCACTTAGAACACGAAGACTCAACTGGTCAAGGTTAGTTTAGTGTCCCTGCGTTTGGGGGGGGGTTGTGTAGGAGAGTAGGATCTGCCTCTTATGTTGCCCCCACTTTTTTTCTGATGTTTACACTGGTTTCTGGCTATAGTCAGGCTGGGTCCCTGCCAATCAGGGCCCCAGCCTCTCTGTTCTCTCTAAACGATTTGGAGTGCACTCTAGGTGCACTAGTGATTGGATACTGTGGTACCTTATGAGTCCCTAGAATATGGTACCTTAGGTGCCAAGGGCATAGGTACTTCACAGGCCTACCAGGGGCTGAAGCATGTATTATGCCACCCCTGGGAAGCAGACTAAATGTGACACCACAGGCCTGATACTGCAGCCTGGGTGAGGTGGTGCTAGCACTCATCACTGAGATATAGGTTCCCTATATCTCTCCTGCACACACATTTAAACCTATCAGTCACCCCTAAGGCAGGCCCTATCAATCCTGAGGGCAGGGTGCTTGGCTTCTATGTGAGAGGGTGCCTCTGCCTGAGCAGGGCCCCTCTGCAGCTCTCAGAGTCCATTCTCTGGTGCTGTTTGTGAATGCGGTCAAACCATATACTCTTAAGTGCATTATATCCTCGCGGTAAATGCTAACTTTGGAATGGCTGCATCAAAACATGTCGTGTTTGGTGTCAAACATCTTGGAATACTACCCCCCCGCCAGTTCTGGCGGCGGGGGTAGCATTCCACCCTTCTAGAGGGATAGACATGTACCCACTGTGGAAACACGGTAGAATCCTGAAGAGCCCTGGCATCACAAAATGGATGCCACCAGTCACAGACACTGGGCTGCCCTCCTGCTGATGACCGAAACTCGCAGTGGAGGAAGCCCAACAATAGGCATCCTGTCACAGGGAGGTGTAACCACCTCCCAGACAGGGTTTAGTGTATTGGGGCTGGGTGGGTGCACTCTTAGAGTGCTTTGAAGTCCTGCACTGGGGGAGCAGAAGGCTCCTCTGTGCATACACCAGTTCAAACCGGCTCAGGAGCTACCTGCCCCTGCTCTGGCGCGAAACTGGACAAAGGGAAGTGGGTGTAACCACCCACTCCCCTGACCCTCCCATAGGTGGGGTCTTAGAGCTAGACCCTCCCTTCCTTGTTAGTATAAGGTAGGGAACCCTTGAACTTGAAAGTTAGATATCCCTGGACGACGCTCTGAAGAAGAATCCTGGACCTTCGACGTTCCACTACCTCTGGAAGACTGAAGAATCTCCCTTGGAGTCAAGGAGTGACTCCCCTGCTTGGCAGGCACCAAAAACTACAACGACGGTCGCAAACTATGCCGCTCCCGCCGGAGCCCGAGGTCCCTGCAGCCCAAGACGAGGATTTCCTGACTTCTCCAAGGCCATCGTGAGTCCCCAGCGAAGCTGAGGCAAGTGGACCCCACGAGTGACGAGGAACCACAGTCCCTGGGTACCGTGCACTATTGTCGAGTGTAACCCCTTCGCGACGTTCTACGAACTTGTGCTTTAGACCACGTGTGTTTCCAGCCTCCAGCAGGAATCCCTCCGAAGATCAGAGGCCTACTCCATCCCGAATGACCGTGGGCCCCAGTTGAAGGAATCCTCCCAAGGCGTCTTTGCGATCCCTTGCCAGCTGGCTTGTGGAGCCCCTGAAGACTTTTCTACTTAACCAAAGGGCTCCTCTAGTTGCTCTAGGCTTGCCCTGACTTACCCTTGCTGGGTGAGTTCCACAGACCTTGCTGGTCTGCACCATTGACTTTTCTCCCTTTCCACGAGACTTGCTGCCACCAAGGCTTGCTGGCTCCAATCGAGTTGCCGACACCGCATTCAGCTGCAGACTTTGTGGGCCACTACATAATCCAGCTCCTGGTTGTCATCGACACCTCCTGGACCTCGTGGTCGAAGAGTCAAGACACCCGTGGACGACCTGAATCTGTCGACGACGGTGGGCATTCATCTTCCTTGCCCCGAGTCACTGCCAAGTGGCTTTGAACACTGTCCCCTCTGCTTTCAGGTCTTCCATCTTCTGAATCCAGGCTTGGATTCCACCGGACACTTCTTCGGACTTCACAAGCAGCAAGTCTTCATTGGCTTCCATTGAAAACGACGCCGCGACCCGACACCAAAGGACACCTATGCACCCGGCTTCCCTGGGTGAGGTAACTCCAGCACTACGGTGCTCCTGTGGGTGTTGGCCCTGGAACTACTTACCCTGTAAGTGACTTGCTTGTAGGTTCTCCCGAAGTGCCCTAAAACTCTTAATTTCCAACCGCGACTTGCACCATTGAAGTCAACGGCGATCCGCGCCTGTGTTTACTCACTGCACGCGTCCCCCGTGGGTCCTTTACTTACCTGCCTTGGGTGGTTTCGTGAGGCCCCAGCACTTCTGAAGGCCCCAGGCCTTGACCCTTTGCAAGTCGTTGTTCCTAAGACTCTTTCTTAGTATATGGTCTGGTACGCCCCTAGGGCCCCAGCCATATTTGTGCTTAATTTATTGTGAAACGTTGATTTGTGCATATGTTCCTGACTTCTAATCTCACAAGAGATTAGTAGAGAGTTGTTTAGTAATAAATACATATATATTTGATATATATACCTGTGTGGTGTCTTTTCATTTGGTGATTCAAGAGATTGTGTGGTAAAACAAGCTGCTTTACATTCCTCCAAGACTTAGCCTGAAGGCTGCTCTCCACAGCTACCACTAGGATAGCTTTCTATAAAGGTTGTCTTAAACCTATCTACCATAAGAGTCGAATTGTAATGGTGCAAGGTGTACACTTTAACTAGTGAACAGCATATACCAGGCCAACTTCTCACAGATGGCCTGCAGTGAGGTAGAGGGAGAGGGGAGTTGCGAGAAGTTGGGGGGGGGGTAAGAATGATTATTCGAGCCATATGTAGAGGATCAGATTGAAAGGGGTAACCAGGGTTATGTAACTTGCAAGAAATACCCGAATTAGCTTGTTAAGATGTAAAGTAATGTATAATGTAAGAAATGTTAACACTAACACTAATGCAAACCAAAGGGAATAAAATATGTTTTAAAAAAATAATACTGTGATTTTGTGATGGCTTTTTGTTATGTTAGGTACTAAACCCATTTTGCGATTGAATGACAGGTTACAGAATCGCTAAAATGGGTTTCAAAATCCATAACTCGATCGCTATTTGTAAGGGACGTATTTAGGGCATCCCTCCCAAATCGTGAAGGCATGTATCAATCAATTGTGACTGAGATGAAGTCACAAAATGTTTACATTTACCAGCACCTCAAAGGTGGTAACCCATTCACAACTGGCAAGGGGTCCCCTTGAAACCTAATCCCTTTGTGTATGTTAAAAGTTTTTTGAGAAGTAGTCAGTGGTCCATTCCTATTAGGAAAAAAGGCTGCATTTAAAAAAGGTTACTTTATAAAAATAAATGAGCAGGCTACCATCGCTGTGATGGCATCCAATCATTGTGCAAAACAAACCACAGGGAACCCGTAAATCCAGTTGATATTGGGAAATCAGTGATATCTGCTAAAATGTCTCAACAGGTATTGGTACAGAACCAGCTACACACTTAATTAATAGGAACACAAGGGGAAGTGCCAAATATATTAGTGTGTTTATGTGAATGTTTCAAAACACAAGATAATGAAGAGCAACATCAACATTTCTCAACACATAGGTGCTGTGAATATAACAAAGTGAACTCTTAGTGCTCGTGAATCCATGCCCATGAACGGCGCATGAGAAACACATTAAAAAACTAAAGAAACAAAAGCAGCGTACATATAGAGATTTTCACAACATCTCAGTACATCAGTACATTGAAGAAACAAAAAACTTATATAATCATGCAGTAAGTAAAAAAAAAAAATGTAGCTGCCACAAGTGCGAACCCAATTATTGAGGGTCATTATCAGGACAATAATGCACGTTGTTAATGTAGTGCACTTGTCTGTGATGGCTCCAACTGGATGTGTTCAGATCTTATACAT
Organism: Calotriton arnoldi; assembly: GCA_963921515.1. NCBI lineage: Eukaryota > Metazoa > Chordata > Amphibia > Caudata > Salamandridae > Calotriton > Calotriton arnoldi. The sequence continues at coordinate 9,077 of CAWUFW010021079.1, read as the reverse complement.
CTTTACAGCACAATTGTATGAGAGGCCAAACAATAAGATCCCAATGCAATTCCTAACTTTTATAAATATTGGCAGAGAAGTCAGAAGATGCCAAACACAAGGTCATCAAAGACGCAGCTTCTATTAATTAGTGCCCGATGTCTCCGTTTGCGTTGTAAACCGAGAGGCTAGGGGAATCCAAAACCAACCAAATTAGTACTGCCAATACTCCCAGACAGAAAAACGATTGACTCGTATAAGTGCATCAATGTCAAATAACCACCTCAATCGGGTGCCTCCACCATAAAATCATAGTGAGTCACAATTACCTCCCTCATGAGATTTTGATGAGGAAGGTCAGATCACGACCCTCCATGATTCTGATTTTTGTGAAGCAACCCATTAATACATAGGTCGCTTCACAAAATTTCTTTCCTTTCAAAAAATATTTTTGCGCAATTTGCAGCCACTGTTTGCAAATGGAAATTTCATACATCAAGCCCAAGAAATGTACACCAAACTTTCAAAGATGAAGCAAATTAATTTTTTTCTATTTGTGTATTGCAATGTTTCTTGCATGAGTTTAAAATATTTTGCACATGATTGAACAACCAGCTGTGAAACTGAAATTACAACAACTCTTTCCAAAGACAAAACAGGTTGGGAGCAGCAAAGCAGTATGCCTTTAGAAATGGCAATTGGTGTTCCTTTGGTGGCAGAAGAGGCAGCATTTTTTTTTCGTTCGGGATATGACACACAAGTTCCATTTTGATTTTTTTGAGAGTTTGAGAGGGAAAGCCAAAAGAAGGGCACTATCAGGGCCTTTCGTTTTTACTTGATGGGGTGACAGGGAATAAATGAGACACACACTCAAGAATAAATCCGAAACCAATTTATGAAAAATAACATAGATTTTTATAGAATTTGTAAGACCAAGAACACAGCTCTAAAGGTAAGTACTTTAGGAGTTACGGTTTTTAAAAGTTCTAAAAATATATCACTTTTATGAGCAATTGCGAACCATAGAAAACAATGGGGAAAAAGTTGGAAAATTAGGCAACGCTTTCCCGAAGTACATCTTCTCATTTTAGGTAGATATCGGGACCAGGTCCAACGTTCCAGCAGGAGAAGTTCGGGAGCATCCTGGATCGAACAGGAGCAGAGTGCTCAGAGTCTTGGAAGCTGGTGCGCAGACAAAAGGGACCACATAGAAACACACTACACAGGTGGACTTGCAGGTAAGTCCAAGGGAGCTCCTTCGAGGGAGGAGGTTGCAAGGGCTTGGGGACTATGGGAGTTCAGCAGGTTAGTCGATTCGGGGGCTGGTGGGGCCGGGTGCAGAGCGAACAGGTCAGCCGGACGTTGTGCATCTAGAAGTCTTCGTGGTTAGATGCAGGTAACTTGGAGAGGCGATCTTGGGACAGCTGGGCCACTCAGAAAGTGGGTCTTGGGTGTATCAATGTCCCTCTTCTTGGTGTTTGTCACTGGGGGTCTGGTACCCCTGATATTGGTACGCCTCGGCTCCCATAGGTCCTGGTGCCTCCAATCTTAGTGGAGAGGCAGATATGACCCTTTAGAGCTGTCGAACCTCTTCTTTCTTAGTTGCTGCGTCGAGGTCATTGGGGAGCAGCAAGTCGACAAACCGGACTTAAAGGGATCGGTGCCTGCGGTGTGCAGGGGAGTGATACCTTCACTCCAAGGGAGCTTCTTGGTGATTTCTTGAAGGCTGGAGGTGCTCCAAGGATCTTGTAGTCCTTTCAGGTTTCAGGACGACTCAGCAGCAGCGATTGTTGAGTCCTTGTAGCAGTCGGCTGGGTTTGGCATCTTTTACTTTCGCAGCAGGTCTTCATTTCTCAAGCAGCAGGTCTTATTCTGTCCTGTCTTCTCTTGTTCATTGAATCTGGTGTTCAGGTCTTGGGGGCTCACATAAATACTGGATTTAGGGTCGTTACCAGGGGAGACAGGTAGTAGCCAAAGGGCTACTTACCTTTAGAGTGTCTACACCCTTTAGTGACTCCTTCCAGTGGGAGGGGACACTACCCTAGCAATGATTGGAGGTTTTTCTACCATCCCAAGATGGTAGAAGTTCAGGAGAGGGGTTCACATCACATGCCCCTCCCTGGGGGGGTGCAGGCTAAGTGGGGACCCTCCACCTCATCTAACTAATTTCCCTGCTTTCCTCCCACCAAAAGTGGAGCAGGAAAGGGGGCTTGGCTTCCCCCACTATCTGAGTGTTCCTGGGTTGGATTTCAAAGGCGGCATTGCCTTCAAAGCTTCCCACCCAGGAAGGTCATCCTGCCCTGGAGGAGGTGTGAAGCACCCTAGCACAGAGCAGGTTTTGTTTCTGCCCTCTGATAACACTGGCTCTTGCCTAAAAGGTCAGAAACTGGTCTGGTGGTGGCAGACTGATGAAAAACAGTCAAGAACCACACCAGTGTTTGGTAGGTTTTCAGGGGACCCGCTAAAAGGGTCTCCTGTGTGAATTTATTAATAAATCCAACACTGGCATCAGTGAGGATTTATTAAAACAATATGTTTAGTACCAAACATCTTAGAAATCAGTGAAGCCATCATAGAGCTAGGAAAGACGTGTTGATAAGTATCCAGCCCATGTACTTCTTAACGCTCCCCTGTTCACTTACAACATCTCAGACTGTACTGGACTGGGCATTATAGGGGCATATCTGCCCATCTGATATGCCCTCACATAGGATATAGTGCACCCTGCCTTAGGGCTAACGGCCGCCTGCAATAGGGGTGTCTTACCTACATCTTCTGCAGTGTATGGGTGGCATGGCACACAGGGCTGTGTGCCATGTCGACTTTTCGGTTTTCTCTACACCAAGACACGCAACCTGCAATGGCAGAGTGCATAGCCTTGGTGAAGGGTCCCTGGGGTGGCACAACCAGTGCTGCAGCCCCAGAGGGCCCTCTTCAGTGCCCATGCCCTAGGTACAAGGGGTACCATTTACTAGGGACTTATAGAGGTAACTGAAGGGATACCAGTCATGGTACAGTTTTTGATCTGGCACTGGAAACCTTGTTAGCAGGGATCCAGTGCACTTACAGTTCAAAATCACATCAGGCATCAGGCAAAAAGTGGGGACTAACCATGCAAAAAGAGGCACTTTCCCATAGGGCCCCTGAAGGAGCTATATAAAGGAGTCTGAGACAACATTGCAAGTCCTAGAGGAGAGCTCTTTTTTTAAAAATTATTTTTATTAAACCGAGAGAATCGACATTGCTGCTTACAAAAAGGAGGGGTGATGTAGAGTTAAATACGCAGTTACAACTGTTAACAATGAGTCACACAAATTATACATGTTAAATTTCAGCAGTTATGGCGTAGAAGGTTCTTCAAAGGAGGGGATAATTGGTGGGACACAAATGTTACCCCGGTATCCATTCCATTTGTTCCATATAGAGGTCCATTTCTTGGGGCACCCACGTGCAACGTATACAGTTTTTTCCCTGGCCATACACCAGTCCATATCCACCTTCCAGGCTTTAATTTTAGGCGATACCCCAGAACCCCACAACTGGGCAATATTTCTTTTAGCCACCATTAGACCCAATGTGACACATATTTTGTCTTTGCGATTTAAGTCTGTGGGTTCCAAGACATTTAATAGGCATTTTTTGGCTTCTGGTCTAATGTCTAACCCAAGGACCTCTTTCATAGCCGTGAATCCCCTGCCAATAAGTCTGGACATACCCACATTCCCATATTATGTGCCTAACTGTCCCCACTTGGCCACACTTTCTTCTGCACATTCCCTCATCCACTGTTCCCATGCTGACAAGTCGAGACCCGGAGACATACACCCTGTGTAGGATCTTAAGCTGAACCAGACGTAGTCTGGAGGAGATCGCAAACTCTCGCGGGGAGGCCACAGCCTCCTGCCACTCCTCATCATCGAGTTCCAGTCCGTCTCTCTCCCGTCACTCCCTGATCGGTCTGAGGGGATCTAAAGTGTTCTTAATCAACTTTTTGTAAGTCAGGGAGATTACTTTTGTAGGCAGATATCCATCAAGCAACCTATCCTCCATTGGCGAGGATTCTGGGGGAGAAGGCACCCTTTGAGTAAACTTGACATGAGCGCATGTTGCACCTGCAGATGGCGAAAGTACTCAGTGTCTGCTAGCTCATATTCCTGCTGCAAAAAGGCGAATGTTACCACCTCCCCCTTCTTCCACAGGTCTCCGATCTTCGAGATCTCAATTAGATCCCACTTGTCAAATCCCTTCGAGGTCCTCAGGGTGCCTAACTGTTCCGTATCCCACAAAGGAGTAGCAAGTGTAAGCTTCTGGTCCCACCCCAGGCTTCTATTTGCTGCATGCCAAACCTGTACTAAGTGTCTGGTTGGTCCTGTTAGGGAAAACTTCCGGATCCTAGAGTATAGGGCCATATTATAATTGCCACCCGGAAGCAACCATTTATCCATTCTGTAACCCGGGTCGTCCCAGCAGCAATAAGTGCAATGATTGATTGCGGCCAGGTGGACGGCCCAATAGTATTTTTTAACGTCTGGAAGACCTATCCCCCATCATACCAGCTCAAAACTAGTTTTTGCAAGGCTATGCGGGGTCTGCCGTCCCAAAGCAATTCCCTTTGGGGGCCCTCTATTTCTTTAAAGTACCTCGCTGGGACCAGATCTGGGAAATTCTGCAATACGTACAGGAAACTTGGCAGCGACATCATTTTGAAAAGCGCTGCCCTACCCAGTAGAGAGAGTGGTAGCGCCTTCCAATTTGATACATCTCGTTTCAGCCTCTGTAGGGGGGATCAGATTACGCTCATAACGGGTTCTAGGGTCTGCCATGATGAAAATTCCCAGATACTGGAAGCCCACCTGTGCCACCTGAATAGGACATCCCCTTGGTGGGGGGGGAGGGTCTCCACTGAGGATGTACATGAAGGATTTATTCCAATTAATTGTGTACCCTGAATAGTTCCCAAAATGTGTGAATATATTGAGTTCTCTATGGAGCGATGCCTTGGGGGAGGCAAGGTACAGGAGGATGTCATCCGCATACAAAGAGATGCGGTCCTCCCACGTTTCAGTCCACCTTAGACCCCGGATTATCGGATCTCTGAGAATCCATGCCGCCAGGGGCTCCAGGGAGAGAGCGAAAAGCTAGGGTGATAGCGGACAGCCCTGACGCGTTCCGCTACCCAACGCAATACCTCCGACTTCTTATTGTTAACCACCACTTGCGCCAGGGGCTCAGTATACAAGAGTCGCACCCACCCTATAAAGCCAGGACCAAAACCCATCTTTGCCAAGACTGCGAACAGGTATGGCCATTCGATAGTGTCGAACGCCATTGTGGCGTCCAACAAGACCACCACAGCAGCTTCTTGGATCGTGTCCAGTCTTCCCAGTACCCCATGCAATCTCCTCAGGTTTAGAGCAGTATTTCGGTTGGGAATAAAGCCCTACTGGTCAGGGTGCACCAACTTACTTATTACTTGGGCCAAGCGACTCGCCAGCAATTTGGCCAACACTTTTGGCTCTGCGTTTAATAGGGAGATGGGCCTGTAGGATGAGCACCTATCCCTTGGTTTACCTTCTTTATATATAGTCACCAGTGTTGCTACTCTTTGATCCTGGGGAAGTAGTCCCAGCTCCCGGCTCTCTTACAAATGGCCCGTAGGTGTGGGGCTATAGTGTCTGGTTTTAGCTTGTACAACTCAATTGGTAGACCATTAGGGCCCAATGCCTTACCGGACTGAAGGTTTCTTATCGCCTGTGCAATTTCGTCATTTGTAAAAGCGCTTTCTAGTGCCTTCTTCTCCTCTAAGGACAGGGTGGGAAGCTAGATATCTGAGAGCAGCGCCTGTGAGTCTTCCTCCGAAAGGGAGGAACTTACTCGATATATAGCACAATAATGCTCAGCAAACTCGTTGGCGATTGCCTGTGGGTCCGTTATTTTCCCAACCGATACATCTAAAATTTCTGGTACTAATCTACTTGCCAACTCCTTCTTGTCTAGCCAGGCAAGCAGCTTCCCAGCCTTGTCTCTCAAGTCATACAATCTGCCATCCTTGTCCCTACCCAATGTTTTGGCCATGTCCGTCGCAATGGACTTGTATTCCTCCCGTTTGAGCTTCAGGTCATGGAGGCTCTCCCTCGTGACCACCCCCTCATTCTCTTCCTCCAACCGGAGGATTTCGTTCTCCATGTGGACTAGGTCTTTTATTTTCTCTTTACGTACTCCTGCAATAAGTGAGAGTGCCTGCCCCCTCAGTACAGTTTTGAATGCTCCCAAATGGTTTGAAAAGAGCTCACCGACCCTGTGTTTTCCAGGAAATAGTTATCCATAGCTTGAAGGAGCGCTTTTTTGACCACAGGGTTTCGAAGATACCAGGGGTTTATCGGCGCGATTCTCCCTACCCTTTTTTCACTCAGGGCCAATTCTACCCATACGGGGGAGTGGTCAGAGATTCCCCATGCCATATGCCTAATTTCTTGAACGTTGCCTATCTGAGATGCAGGAACAAGGAGGTAGTCTATTCGAGAGAGTCTATTGTGTGCCCATGAGTGGAAAGTGTATTGAAGGCTTTCAGGGTGGTACACCCTCCAAGCATCTGACAGGCTCAGTGCATCTATAAAGTCTGGAAGCCATCTAAGCGAGGGACCTATATCTCGGGGGGGGATGGCGGTCGAGAGATCCCGACACTACTGAGTTAACCCCTTCGGTGCTTATGACGAGCTGGACTCGTCATGGCACACAGTGCTCGTGTGCTCATGACGAGTCCAGCTCGTCACTAGACCACACGGGGAAGCGCTGGCGCTCCCCCCGTGGGAATCCGATCCTTAGTTTTTTTTTTTTGGGAGGCAGGGGAAAGGGCTTCCCCTGCCTCCCCCGCCCCCGCCCTCCCCATCAATGACATCATTGAGGGTTTCCCTTTCTTCCCCGACGCGCTGGAAGCCATTTGCTTCCAGCGCGTCGAATCAGGTGAGGTTTGGCTCGGGGGAGGGGGGGGGGTTTGTATCAAAAGAGGCATCGAGGGAAAGGAAAGGGTTTTCCTTTCCCCGATGCCTGTCTGATGCATTCCTGCTGCACGATCATGTGATCGTGCAGCAGAAATACCCACTAGGCACGAGGGAGGGAGGGAGGGAGGGTCCTTTACGCAGCTGTAGTGTAGGAAAGGCACTATACATTTACCCAACGAGGTAGCAGTTACTGATTAGCCAGTAGAAAGTACTCCAGTTGAGTAGAGGTATTGCACAAAACTGTGGCATCTTCGTGGATAAATATGCAGGGCAGGTGTGCAGAATTTGTGAGCGTGGTTAAGCAGATGTGCCTTCTCTCCATTTCCAACGTGAAAAGTTAGCTGTAATCCTTGATGGAGGTCTTTGCATCCTTCATTTTCTCGAGCGCAATTCTCGTGTAGAATTTGTGAGCGTGGTTAAGCAGATGTGGCTTCTCTCCATTTACACCCTGAAAAGTTAGCTGTAATCCTTGATGGAGGTCTTTGCATCCTTGAATTTCTCGAGCGCAATGCTCGTGTAGTTCCTGTGACCAGGAGGTTCCTTCTCCTCGTCTGCCGCTGAGATCGTGCTCTGACCCTTTATAAACAAGAGGCATGTGAACGGGCCTACAAGCCCCGCTCGTTTGGCCCCGCCACACATACACTAGCGGTATGCAACGTCTGCCCGCCCTTTCCCCACTATGATGGACAGCTTAATCAAAGGTTCCCGGCGCTTTCGGCGCGGTGGCAAAATTACAGACACACAGGTCACTGGAAACAATTCTTCTGGTCCTTTACGCAGCTGTAGTGTAGGAAAGGCACTATACATTTACCCAATGAGGTAGCAGTTACTGATTAGCCAGTAGAAAGTACTCCAGTTGAGTAGAGGTATTGCACAAAACGGTGGCATCTTCTTGGATAAATATGCAGGGCAGGTGTGCAGAATTTGTGAGCGTGGTTAAGCAGATGTGCCTTCTCTCCATTTCCAACGTGAAAAGTTAGCTGTAATCCTTGATGGAGGTCTTTGCATCCTTCATTTTCTCGAGCGCAATTCTCGTGTAGAATTCATGAGCGTGGTTAAGCAGATGTGGCTTCTCTCCATTTACACCCTGAAAAGTTAGCTGTAATCCTTGATGGAGGTCTTTGCATCCTTGAATTTCTCGAGCGCAATGCTCGTGTAGTTCCTGTGACCAGGAGGTTCCTTCTCCTCGTCTGCCGCTGAGATCGTGCTCTGACCCTTTATAAACAAGAGGCATGTGAACGGGCCTAGAAGCCCCGCCCGTTTGGCCCCGCCACACATACACTAGCGGTATGCAACGTCTGCCCGCCCTTTCCCCACTATGATAGACAGCTTAATCAAAGGTTCCCGGCGCTTTCGGCGCGGTGGCAAAATTACAGACACACAGGGCACTGGAGACAATTCTTCTGGTCCTTTACGCAGCTGTAGTGTAGGAAAGGCACTATACATTTACCCAACGAGGTAACACTTACTGATTAGCCAGTAGACAGTACTACAGTTGAGTAGAGGTATTGCACAAAACGGTGGCAACTTCTTGGATAAATATGCAGGGCAGGTGTGCAGAATTCGTGAGCGTGGTTAAGCAGATGTGCCTTCTCTCCATTTCCAACGTGAAAAGTTAGCTGTAATCCTTGATGGAGGTCTTTGCATCCTTCATTTTCTCGAGCTCAATTCTCGTGTAGAATTCGTGAGCGTGGTTAAGCAGATGTGGCTTCTCTCCATTTACACCCTGAAAAGTTAGCTGTAATCCTTGATGGAGGTCTTTGCATCCTTGAATTTCTCGAGCGCAATGCTCGTGTAGTTCCTGTGACCAGGAGGTTCCTTCTCCTCGTCTGCCGCTGAGATCCTGCTCTAACCCTTTATCCCCTTCGGTGGTTATGACGAGCTGGACTCGTCATGGCACACAGTGCTCGTGTGCTCATGACGAGTCCAGCTCGTCCTCGTCCACCCACGGGAGAAGCGCTGGCGCTCCCCCCGTGGGAATCCGATCGTTAGGTTTTTTTTGGGGGGAGGCAGGGGAAGGGCTTCCCCTGCCTCCCCCGCCCCATCAATGACGTCAGCGCGCGAGGCGCGCTGACATCGTGAGGTTTCCCTTTCTTC